>OX940880.1:78249243-78510704 GCA_954870665.1 Stratiomys singularior | reverse complement strand
GTACGGGCAACTTTGTTGCCCGAGTAGTGGCACTGTACGGAGCACTATGAGAAAGTGTCAATCGCGCTTTGGTAAGCTGGTGTTCGAACTTCGAAAATCTTCGTCTTTCTCTTGATCATACGACTAAGTGTTATGCAAAAGAACTTGGGAGATATTTCAATCGTTAACAATAAAAATGTATTTATAAATGAAACATTACACTTTACACTGGCCATTACGCGGATGTCGTCTATAGGCGACATCCGTACACGCAGATCGTAGCGTGGATGTCGTCTATAGACGACGCTCGTACACACAAATCGTCGGGCGGAGGTCGTCTATAGACGACGCTCATAGCGAAAGGGTTAAATGCAAATTTTTCTCTTTAGGGTTTTCGTAAAGCGTTAACACATCGGGACTTGTGTATTATAG
This sequence comes from Stratiomys singularior, assembly GCA_954870665.1. Classification (NCBI taxonomy): domain Eukaryota; kingdom Metazoa; phylum Arthropoda; class Insecta; order Diptera; family Stratiomyidae; genus Stratiomys; species Stratiomys singularior. The sequence goes on along the minus strand of OX940880.1, from coordinate 78,510,293 downwards.
TTTGCAATTACATTCGTATAATTTATTGGTAACCCTTATTTTTCACATCATGCCTCGAAATAGTGATTACAGATTATGCTTATAGAATGACTGCAAAGTCAGTCAGGATGTTTCGTATTTTTGACACCTAAGAGGTTTTTCAATATCGATTCTTCAATATAGGTGGGGAGATATACAAAAAATTAGGTAGAGTATAACTGTAACAGAAAAATTATGTTATTGTCAAGTTTGAAAGAACATACGTGTTTTTCAACTGATACTACTCCCAAATGTAAGATCACTATTTATAAGATTAATTTTTTATGGAAAATTTGTTTGATGCATTTAACGTTTGAATTAAAAAGGTCAAGAAGGAAGGAAAGTTAAGGTCGATCGGATGCAATTTACCTTGTATCTTTTCTGTTTTCCAGTTTCGTCTTCGAATCGTCGGGCACAGGTCGTCTATAGACGACGCTCATAGCGAAAGGGTTAAATGCAAATTTTTCTCTTTAGGATTTTCGTAAAGCGTTAACACATCGGGACTTGTGTATTATAGTTTGCAATTACATTCGTACAATTTATTGGTAACCCTTATTTTTCACATCATGCCTCGAAAAAGTGATTTCAGATTATGCTTATAGAATGACAGCAAAGTCAGTCAGGATGTTTCGTATTTTTGACACCTAAGAGGTTTTTCAATATCGATTCTTCAATATAGGTGGGGAGAAATGTCGAAAAAATTAGGTAGAGTATAACTGTAACAGAAAAATTATGTTATTGTCAAGTTTGAAAGAACATACGTGTTTTTCAACTGATACTACTCCCAAATGTAAGTTCACTATTTATAAGATTAATTTTTTATGGAAAATTTGTTTGATGCATTTAACGTTTAAATTAAAAAGGTCAAGAAGGAAGGAAAGTTAAGGTCGATCGGATGCAATTTACCTTGTATCTTTTCTGTTTTCCAGTTTCGTCTTCGATTGAGGACTTCAATCGAGCGATTGCGTTTTTCCTTTCATCAGCACCCAAGTCATTCGAGACGGAATTCAATAGCTCATTTTTTTTTATAAATTTTCTGTCGATCTGAGATGATCGCCATTAAATTAAAATGAATTTCTCCTTCACTATACTTCTGTATTCTCTTTTCGATAATATGACTCACAACATCGATCCAATTCTGTTTTGGTGCAATAGACCCAAACTCTACAGGTCCTTCTTTCAACCCGTCCAGTTCAAAAATCCGGCCTTCAATAGGAATATCGTCAATGAAATGGAAGACATCTTCATCTTTATTTTGAGTCCTTGAATCGAGTTCGAACTAAAGTTTGCTTTGCAAACGGGTTGTGTACAGTCCGAATTTGAGCTGCGTTGCTCAAAGTAAGTCCTTTGTTATACAAGTCAAAAGATTGACAGAATTCCTGGCGAATATTCATTAATGGAAATTACAAAATTAAACTGCACTCCATACCCCAAAATCTGTCAGAGTTGGCCGAATTTTCACATCTGAATGGTTGCAGCTCAGGAGGATACTCAAAATATATTATATATAACCGAGTGACACCATTGTACGGGCAACAAAGTTGCCCGAGTAGTGGCACTTTACGGAGCACTATGAGAAAGTGTCAATCGCGCTTTGGTAAACTGGTGTTCGAACTTCGAAAATCTTCGTCTTTCTCTTGATCATACGACTAAGTGTTATGCAAAAGAACTTGGGAGATATTTCAATCGTTAACAATAAAAATGTATTTATAAATGAAACATTACACTTTACACTGGCCATTACGCGGATGTCGTCTATAGGCGACATTCGTACACACAGATCGTAGCGTGGATGTCGTCTATAGACGACGCTCGTACACACAAATCGGCGGGCGGAGGTCGTCTATAGACGACGCTCATAGCGAAAGGGTTAAATGCAAATTTTTCTCTTTAGGGTTTTCGTAAAGCGTTAACACATCGGGACTTGTGTATTATAGTTTGCAATTACATTCGTATAATTTATTGGTAACCCTTATTTTTCACATCATGCCTCGAAATAGTGATTACAGATTATGCTTATAGAATGACTGCAAAGTCAGTCAGGATGTTTCGTATTTTTGACACCTAAGAGGTTTTTCAATATCGATTCTTCAATAAAGGTGCGGAGAAATATCGAAAAAATTAGGTAGAGTATAACTGTAACAGAAAAATTATGTTATTGTCAAGTTTGAAAGAACATACGTGTTTTTCAACTGATACTACTCCCAAATGTAAGTTCACTATTTATAAGATTAATTTTTTATGGAAAATTTGTTTGATGCATTTAACGTTTAAATTAAAAAGGTCAAGAAGGAAGGAAAGTTAAGGTCGATCGGATGCAATTTACCTTGTATCTTTTCTGTTTTCCAGTTTCGTCTTCGATTGAGGACTTCAATCGAGCGATTGCGTTTTCCCTTTCATCAGCACCCAAGTCATTCGAGACGGAATTCAATAGCTCATTTTTTTTATAAATTTTCTGTCGATCTGAGATGATCGCCATTAAATTAAAATGAATTTCTCCTTCACTATACTTCTGTATTCTCTTTTCGATAATATGACTCACAACATCGATCCAATTCTGTTTTGGTGCAATAGACCCAAACTCTACAGGTCCTTCTTTCAACCCGTCCAGTTCAAAAAGCCGGCCTTCAATAGGAATATCGTCAATGAAATGGAAGACATCCTCATCTTTATTTTGAGTCCTTGAATCGAGTTCGAACTAAAGTTTGCTTTGCAAACCAGTTGTGTACAGTCCGAATTTGAGCTGCGTTGTCAAAGTAAGTCCTTTGTTATACAAGTCAAAAGATTACCCATACATACCCCAAAATCTGTCAGAGTTGGCCGAAGTTTCACATCTGAATGGCTGCAGTTCAGGAGGATACTCAAAATAGCTTGTGTCGCACGAGCATTATATATCACCGAGTGACACCGTTGTACGGGCAACAAAGTTGCCCGAGTAGTGGCACTGTACGGAGCACTATGAGAAAGTGTCAATCGCGCTTTGGTAAACTGGTGTTCGAACTTCGAAAATCTTCGTCTTTCTCTTGATCATACGACTAAGTGTTATGCAAAAGAACTTGGGAGATATTTCAATCGTTAACAATAAAAATGTATTTATAAATGAAACATTACACTTTACACTGGCCATTACGCGGATGTCGTCTATAGGCGACATTCGTACACACAGATCGTAGCGTGGATGTCGTCTATAGACGACGCTCGTACACACAAATCGTCGGGCGGAGGTCGTCTATAGACGACGCTCATAGCGAAAGGGTTAAATGCAAATTTTTCTCTTTAGGGTTTTCGTAAAGCGTTAACACATCGGGACTTGTGTATTATAGTTTGCAATTACATTCGTATAATTTATTGGTAACCCTTATTTTTCACATCATGCCTCGAAATAGTGATTACAGATTATGCTTATAGAATGACTGCAAAGTCAGTCAGGATGTTTCGTATTTTTGACACCTAAGAGGTTTTTCAATATCGATTCTTCAATATAGGTGGGGAGAAATATCGAAAAAATTTGGTAGAGTATAACTGTAACAGAAAAATTATGTTATTGTCAAGTTTGAAAGAACATACGTGTTTTTCAACTGATACTACTCCCAAATGTAAGTTCACTATTTATAAGATTACTTATTTATGGAAAATTTGTTTGATGCATTTAACGTTTGAATTAAAAAGGTCAAGAAGGAAGGAAAGTTAAGGTCGATCGGATGCAATTTACCTTGTATCTTTTCTGTTTTCCAGTTTCGTCTTCGGTTGAGGACTTCAATCGAGCGATTGCGTTTTCCCTTTCATCAGTGCCCAAGTCATTCGAGACGGAATTCAATAGCTCATATTTTTTTATAAATTTTCTGTCGATCTGAGATGATCGCCATTAAATTAAAATGAATTTCTCCTTCACTATACTTCTGTATTCTCTTTTCGGTAATATGACTCACAACATCGATCCAATTCTGTTTTGGTGCAATAGACCCAAACTCTACAGGTTCTTCTTTCAACCCGTCCAGTTCAAAAAGCCGGCCTTCAATAGGAATATCGTCAATGAAATGGAAGACATTCTCATCTTTATTTTGAGTCCTTGAATCGAGTTCGAATAAAGTTTGCTTTGCAAACGAGTTGTGTACAGTCCGAATCTGAGCTGCGTTGCTCAAAGTAAGTCCTTTGTTATACAAGTCAAAAGATTGACAGAATTCCTGACGAATATTCATTAATGGAAATTAAAAAATTAGACTGCACTCCATACCCCAAAATCTGTCAGAGTTGGCCGAAGTTTCACATCTGAATGGCTGCAGTTCAGGAGGATACTCAAAATAGCTTGTGTCGCACGAGCATTATATATCACCGAGTGACACCGTTGTACGGGCAACAAAGTTGCCCGAGTAGTGGCACTGTACGGAGCACTATTAGAAAGTGTCAATCGCGCTTTGGTAAACTGGTGTTCGAACTTCGAAAATCTTCGTCTTTCTCTTGATCATACGACTAAGTGTTACGCAATAGAACTTGGGAGATATTTCAATCGTTAGCAATAAAAATGTATTTATAAATGAAACATTACACTTTACACTGGCCATTACGCGGATGTCGTCTATAGGCGACATTCGTACACACAGATCGTAGCGTGGATGTCGTCTATAGACGACGCTCGTACACACAAATCGTCGGGCGGAGGTCGTCTATAGACGACGCTCATAGCGAAAGGGTTAAATGCAAATTTTTCTCTTAAGGGTTTTCGTAAAGCGTTAACACATCGGGACTTGTGTATTATAGTTTGCAATTACATTCGTATAATTTATTGGTAACCCTTATTTTTCACATCATGCCTCGAAATAGTGATTACAGATTATGCTTATAGAATGACTGCAAAGTCAGTCAGGATGTTTCGTATTTTTGACACCTAAGAGGTTTTTCAATATCGATTCTTCAATATAGGTGGGGAGAAATATCGAAAAAATTTGGTAGAGTATAACTGTAACAGAAAAATTATGTTATTGTCAAGTTTGAAAGAACATACGTGTTTTTCAACTGATACTACTCCCAAATGTAAGTTCACTATTTATAAGATTACTTATTTATGGAAAATTTGTTTGATGCATTTAACGTTTGAATTAAAAAGGTCAAGAAGGAAGGAAAGTTAAGGTCGATCGGATGCAATTTACCTTGTATCTTTTCTGTTTTCCAGTTTCGTCTTCGGTTGAGGACTTCAATCGAGCGATTGCGTTTTCCCTTTCATCAGTGCCCAAGTCATTCGAGACGGAATTCAATAGCTCATATTTTTTTATAAATTTTCTGTCGATCTGAGATGATCGCCATTAAATTAAAATGAATTTCTCCTTCACTATACTTCTGTATTCTCTTTTCGATAATATGACTCACAACATCGATCCAATTCTGTTTTGGTGCAATAGACCCAAACTCTACAGGTTCTTCTTTCAACCCGTCCAGTTCAAAAAGCCGGCCTTCAATAGGAATATCGTCAATGAAATGGAAGACATTCTCATCTTTATTTTGAGTCCTTGAATCGAGTTCGAATAAAGTTTGCTTTGCAAACGAGTTGTGTACAGTCCGAATCTGAGCTGCGTTGCTCAAAGTAAGTCCTTTGTTATACAAGTCAAAAGATTGACAGAATTCCTGACGAATATTCATTAATGGAAATTAAAAAATTAGACTGCACTCCATACCCCAAAATCTGTCAGAGTTGGCCGAAGTTTCACATCTGAATGGCTGCAGTTCAGGAGGATACTCAAAATAGCTTGTGTCGCACGAGCATTATATATCACCGAGTGACACCGTTGTACGGGCAACAAAGTTGCCCGAGTAGTGGCACTGTACGGAGCACTATGAGAAAGTGTCAATCGCGCTTTGGTAAACTGGTGTTCGAACTTCGAAAATCTTCGTCTTTCTCTTGATCATACGACTAAGTGTTACGCAATAGAACTTGGGAGATATTTCAATCGTTAACAATAAAAATGTATTTATAAATGAAACATTACACTTTACACTGGCCATTACGCGGATGTCGTCTATAGGCGACATTCGTACACACAGATCGTAGCGTGGATGTCGTCTATAGACTACGCTCGTACACACAAATCGTCGGGCGGAGGTCGTCTATAGACGACGCTCATAGCGAAAGGGTTAAATACAATTTTTCTCTTTAGGGTTTTCGTAAAGCGTCAACACATCGGGACTTGTGTATTATAGTTTGCAATTACATTCGTATAATTTATTGGTAACCCTTATTTTTCACATCATGCCTCGAAATAGTGATTACAGAATGCTTATAGAATGACAGCAAAGTCAGTCAGGATGTTTCGTATTTTTGACACCTAACAGGTTTTGAGATTCCGCGGTCAAATCGTTGACACCCATACCATCGAAAGGAAGGCTTCACTCACATTTTCAAAAGATGGATGTTCACCATTATCAAAAGCAAGTAGTGGGTCAAAAAAAATATTTTTGATATTGGTATCCATATCCTTAGCATCTTCTGAATTCACAAATGACTGAAAATTATTCTGAAAGTAAACGTCATTTTCCTTCTTCCCTTTCAAGAATTCGTTGTCATTCGTGGCCCAGTGTGTGTACGTACGCCTCAATATCTTGATAACAGCGACTGGCATCTTGGGCATAAAACAATCAGAACTTCTAAATAAATTATTCGAGAACCAAATCGCTTCGAAAACAAATGCCTAATATTGCAGTCTTAGAAAAATAGGATTTCGCGTTCTTTTGGATTTAAGAATAAATGACACTTACCTTAATAGTTACACAAAATTTGGAGATAAATTTATCTTCAAATTAATGTGCTCTTCTACATATAAAATCATAATTAATATGTCAAGAAGGATTTTTTTTATTGAAAGTTAAGTAAAGATCTAATACAATAAAAATCGGTTTTATTTCAAAACTCATCCTTTAGTAATGGATGTTAAGATTCGAATTGCCTATTGCGTGTACAAAAACCAAAACTATTGCAGTTCAATTTTGTTCAATTTAGATTTCTTTATATCATGCCTCGAGTTTCGAAACCTTAAAAATAAAATATTGAAACATATATGTGATTTTTCGATTCTATGCGGACGAGTTAACCCACATTTCAAATTACGTTATTCGATACCGTTTCTCTATCCACTGCTCTTTGCTTTGCTTTCTCATACAAAGGCATTAACTGGCCTTGTTCTGCTAACATTTTCAATAATTCTACGATAAATGGCAAATAATTATGTTTGCGACGTATATTTTCGATCTGTAATAAATAAAATTAATATCTTGCAGCTTCTCAATAACAGCGTGCTAAACCAGTTACTAATTTTGGGCTTTTTAAAGGGTATGGAAAGTGAAAAACTTTAAATATTTAAATGATCATATAGTGCCAAATAAACAATGTAAATATGCTAGAGAAAAATAAAACCCAATTTTATAATGCGATGTTTTTCTTTTCACTTATCTACAATATTCCTGCGTGAACGTTGCAAGAGGCAAGGATTGCATTGAATTAGTAACACCAGATAGTAATGACTTTTCTGTTAGAAGCATATCGACATTGTTTCCCTTAGATCACCAGCGTATAATTTAAAATGCAAATAAAACAATGTTGAGAAATTGTGATTTAACCCATTCGAGACCGATTGCACACAGTGTGTGCAATTGCTTTCCGAGGCTAAAAGACGGGTTGCACACCGTGTGTGCAATAATAATAATGAGCAATTATCAGTTATTCTGAGTAAAATAATCGTCGAGAAGATTTTTTTTTGAATTAATAGTATCTATAAAGTATAGAAAAACAAAATTTGGCATTGGTTTTATTGCGTACCAAAACAAAACAAAACATTTTGTTTGGAGTTTCAAAATCTACATTTTCAGAAAATATCAATGTAAGAACCCATATTTATCTAATTCTATTTTTCAAATTTATCACCAATAGCAATAGTATCGCCTTCTATATATACCGCCTAATCAAATAATGTAAGAAATAATTTCTTACATTGAATATTGCGTATTCATAATTTCTTATAATGTAAGAAATTATGAATACGCAGGCTGCGCTTAAGATAATAAAATACGCGCTGGCTTAAGATAATAAGATTTTTTCTTTTCTTTGACCCATTTTTATCCGTGAATAAATAAGAATTTGGTTTCCACCACTCTGTACCTTTTTACCCGAAACACTCGAGCAACAACGACGACGCGTAACAGTTTAGTCGTACAGCAAAATTCTCAAGCAAAAGACAGTTTTAAATTTAGCCCCTAAAATGGTAGATCCTAAAGCAGGAACATCAAGAATGCAGGAAGCAACCAGTGATAATGAAAGTGATGATTTCATGCTTGCAAGAAATAGAAAAAAGAATCGAAATTTTTTTATTATGGATAGTGATAGTGATTTAGAAAATGAGGAAAACAGGAATGTGAATATTGAACTCTTAGATGATACACAGGATGAGGTTTTTGAGGAAAGTGATTGTGACGATTGTACTGACGCTGAAAGTGAAATTGAACAGCATCAAAGTGAACTTATTGATGATACAGAGTGGGAAGATGATGATTCCCTTACAAAAATTCCTTTTGAGGGTAAACCAGGTCTCCAAAAGTTACCAAACGGAGGTAGTCCAAACGATTTTTTTGAACTTTTATTTGATAATACGTTTTTCTCTTTGATTGTGAATGAAAGAAACAAGTACGGCGACTTAACCATTTCTGAATTTAAGGTATTTTTAAGTTTATTACTACATATGGGAACTATCAAATGTCCAAGAATTGATAACTACTGGTGTAAGAGCGAACAATTTAGTTTTCAGTATTTTTCCCAACATATGAGTAGACAAAGATTTCAAAATATCTTACGATCGCTTCATTTTTCTTCTGATAATGAAAGTGATCATCGCCTACGGAAAATAATTCCAGTAGTAGATTATTTTAATAATAAAATGAGAGAAATATATTATCCTCACAGAGAATTATCAATAGATGAATCTCTAGTTCCTTGGAGAGGAAGATTAATATTTAAACAATATATTGCCGGTAAAAAACACAAACATGGTGTAAAGTTATACATTTGTGTGCGAAAGTTCTGGTATTGCGTTACGAATAAAAGTATATACGGGAAGTGGTGACGATATAAGTGGAATAGGACATGTAGATAAAGTTGTTTTTCATTTGATGAAAGATTTTCTAAATCAGGGACATTCTGTCTTCATGGACAATTATTACAGTTCTTTTGGTTTAGTTTCAAAATTGCTTCATTACAAAAGTTACTGTACAGGAACATTGAGAAAGACAAGGAAGGGAAACAATTCGGAAGTAATAAAAAAAAAATCTGTTGAAAAATGAAGTAATTTCTCGGTTCAAAAACAATGTAATGATAGGTAAATTTAAAGATAAGAGAGATGTGTTATTCATATCAAGTGAATACAGAGCAAATTTAAAAGAATATGAAAATAAATATAAACAAAATATTCTGCAACCAATTGCGTTGCATTACTATAACAAATATATGAACGGGATAGATCGCAAAGATCAGATGTTGGCTTATTATTCTTGCTCAAGGAGGACATTTAAATGGTACATAAAATTGTGGATTCATTTAGTTGAAACTTTGGTTTTAAATTCATTCAATTTATATAAAACATATTCACCAACAACAAGAAAATTGAGTTTTTATAGCTATCGTCTAGAAATTTTAAAAAACTTAATTGGACAACCCCGAGACAGAAGGTCGCCAATACCAGAAACAAATGATACCTGAAATTTTACCAAGAAATGAAAATAGGAAAGTAAACAGAAAGATGTGCCGACAGTGCTACAAAGAAGGAAAATATAGACGTAGTAATTACTTTTGTCCTGCTTGTGTCGGTAATCCAGGATTATGTTTGGGAGAATGTTTCAAGCGCTATCATCAACCAACTAATGTATAATTACTTTACGATTATTTTTCAGTGTGCTGTTTTCTAAAAATGTATTTACAAATTGTATTTTCTTTTTCATTACTGAGTTACATTACTTTATTACCTTTAGACATTTTTCTAAAAATTTATTTCTTGTTTATATTATTTTCTTCATTATTCAAGTTATTTTTTTGATTTTTTACTATTTCTTAAAAATTTTCTTTGCATTATATTCTGTTCTTCATTGAAAGCAACATAACGATTTTATATTATCTAATTATTTTTAAAATAAATATTTATCAATTTTAATGATGTATTTTTATTTTTTTTCTTACATTGCACACATGGTGTTCAGTCCGCTCCTCGCAATAAAAATTTTCTGAGGAGCGAGTTGCACACACGGTGTGCTATCATCTTATTTATGCAAATTCGCTTACGAATTGGGTGATTTCTGTAGTAAACAAGTTTTTTTTATTAAAAATGAACAATATAAACAAAAAAAAAAAATTTCGCTCCTGGGGACCGTGTTCGAAAAAAATCGCCGTCTCGAATGGGTTAACCGTTTGTTTCATGTAAATTGAAACTATCTATCCTACATTAGTAGTTGAGTAACCTTTTCCTTATTTATTGTAAGAAACATAATTGTTAATCAATTTGTGAATAGAAATAAGGAAGTTATTTCGAACGCAAGCATTAAAGAACCTGTGGATATTCCAGGTACGCTTCCAATAACACTTTAAAGAAAAGGTTAGCAGAACATAAGATAATCTAAAGCCAGGGAAAACACCATACTTCTCGCATTAATTAAGGAAGGGACACTTAAAAATTGGAAGGGACACAACAGCAGCTGAAGCAAATGATGTAAAAGAGAATGAGAAATGAAAAGGAATCAACCTCAAAGTATTAACCACAGGAAACTTCTTACAGCCATTCGTTATAATCAGATATGTTCCTAAGGGGATCTGGTTAAAAGTGTACAGATATATAGAGATAGTGTACACACCAAAAGCATACAAAAATAAAGAACTCTTCGAGGTAGTATTAAAACCTTAAAATACTGTTCAATTCAAAAATAAACTGAAAAAGTGTCTAAAATGTGTTAATGAAAACTGTAAACGCAAACGCAATGAAATAAATTCAAAATAAAAGTTACTAATGTCTAAATTATTACCTGGATACAAGTTCTAGATGTTGAAGCATATTCAACATAGTATATAGAAAATTCAGTGGATCATACCATATGCACTAGCATATGGTTCAACATAGACTTGTAAGAAATGAACTTGAAAATCTTTGAAATTTATAGTTTAAGCGATATTTTTTATCAAATTTATCGGTATTTTTGTTTTCTGCATTAACTTAAATAGTAACATTATACACTGCAATATGGGATCAAATTCCAAATCATCCGAAATATACTTATAAAAATTCAGGAATCACACGTTAAAAAGCTCAATAAATTTAATATTAGCATTTCAAATTATTGGTAGTTTTTTCTACGCAGTTTTATTTTAGGACATCCAATCAGATGACATGCGGATGTCGATGCCTGAGTAAACAATAATGTGAAAAATGTATTCTACTAAATATTTATTTCGAATTATGAAAATAAAAATTTCAAATATTTTTATGTTTGTATGGATTCTTCAATATTGTTGGGGAGAAATACCGAAAAATTAGGTAGAGTATAACTGTAACAGAAAAAATGTGTTATTGTCAAGTTTGAAAGAACATACGTGTTTTTCAACTGATACTACTGTTACATGAGCAAAATTCTGGCTCTGAAATGTAATGAAAATGTTATGAACAATATAAGACAAGACATGTGTCTTCTTGCTTGCGCGGTTCGGCATGCCTAGGTAGCGTTGAATGTTTATGCAGATGGTCGGTAAATGGATCAATCACTGCAGTATGCAAATGGTGTGAATGCGTTCTAATTGCGTAGTTGTTTTGTAAAATATTAAGTGACTCTCAAATAAGTAAGTAGATAAGTAGAAATGTATGTTGTTTACCTTTCCCAGTATTGTTGCTTGTATATCCTGAACTAATAAACTATCGCAGGAAAGAAAGTGCATCTGTGTAAATAAATGTAGGACGCCTAGGCATGCAAGGATACATGGAAATGTAAGAATTGATGGTAGGCTAGTCTCAGCAGTCAAGCGCGTCAGCAAGTTGGCTAGATCGTGTCGTGATAAATTTTTTTTGTACTGTAACAATTCAGGTGTGGGGGGGTTAAACTGCTCAACCAGTGTGTTATATTTAAATAAATTTGTGATTGAAAATAGTGATAATTCGGGCGAGTGAAAAAGTGTGCAAAAATGAATGTTACCTAAAAGCTTCGCGAAATTTAAAGCTGACTTAAAGGACATTGATTCTGAACCGAGAGAGAACTACGTTTTTTTTATAATATTATTTATAAATAAATATATTATTTATAAAATAATATTTGTGACCAGGTAAGAAGTATTTAATCCATTTTGAAAATTTAAAAATGAGTGACCGTGAGAACGTGAATACATACACAAATTGTATCACAAGAAGCACCCCGGGAGCAAGATAGTCTGGTCGAGAGTGTACAAGATCGCGAGCTTCGTCTTCTTAAATGGGAGAACGAGCTCTTAAAACGAGAGTTAGCTCTGAAAAGTTCGTCGAAAGAGTTTCCTGATCTAACAGAAGAGGACAATCAAAGATCGACTCCGTCCACTAGTAATACAAGTATTGAATTGTCTCAATTAAGAGTCAATTCCGCCGTACTTATGACATTAATACCAAATTTCGACCCAGCAATCACGTCCCCTTGTGTAAAACAATGGATTGCGAATGTGGAGCGTCTAGCCGAAACATTTGCATGGAATGAGCGAACTAATCTTCTCTACTCAACCTTACGACTGACTGCGGCCAAATATTGGCACCAAACTCATACTGATATTGTTCTGAAAAGTTTTCCTAGCATAGAAAATAAGTCGGCCGTACTTATGAAAATTATGCTGCGGAAAAAAGGGGCTCACGAATGTGTAGAAGAATATTTTTACCACATAGTGGCACTGGCTAGTTCCATTCAACTATCAGAAAAAGAGACTATGTCCTACATAATCTCGGGAATGGGCGATACATGGATGGTTGATATGCTAACAGCAGCCAAATGTGCGAATTTGCAGGAACTTTTATCATTTATGAAAAGTGCTAATGCAGCGCGAGAACAACATCAACGGAACTTGCTGGCCAATGGTTCGGAAGGTGCCCATAAAAGGAAACAGTCGTGGCGACAGTATTCGAAAATATCGCCGATATGGAGATCACCACTTATCTTAGTTTTCAAGCGCAAAAGGCGAAGAAGTAGGAAATGAATCATCGTATCAGAGGAAGCCATTCGATCCCAAAGACAATAGCGGAAATAAATGTTTCAAGTGCAATAAATTAGGCCACCGATTTAGAGCTTGCCCCGAAAGAATAATTAAATATTTCAGATGTGGTGAATCGGGACATTTCGTGAAAGATTGCACTGCTCGAAAGTGACAATTATTAATAGAATAGATACAATAAGAAACAATGAATATTACCCTTTCATTTCCGTGGATGGTTTACTCCTTCAATGCTTTTTAGATTTAGGTAGTGAATGTTCGACCGTGCAGCAAATGGTGACACAGAATCATTTTTGGGAAAAAGATAAAGGCAATAGAGAAAGTTCGAAAGCTCACCAGTTATCAGTATGTTGCTACCGAAATTGACCTATTTGTTGTAGATAATAGTGCTCAAGAAGTCCCTGTGATACTTGGTCGGAATTTATTAGATAAACCGAATACTAAACTCGGAAGGACATGGAAAAATGTTTAATTTTCTGAGGTGCCGAGTGTATCAAGAGAGGTGTAATAGTATCAAGAGAGTCCATAAACAATTAACACCTTTAACCAGCAGACATCAAAGTGAGAAAAGACTCGAGTCAAAATGAAAAGCTGGAATTATTAAAGTTAGTAAATGAATACTTGACTGACATTGTTAAAATTAAAATTGTAGTTAAAACTTCGGAACCGATACGATATAAACCACACAAGATAGCCTACGGGTTAAATGTTATTTTGCGTTCGAAAATAGAGGAATTATTATGACTAGACATAACATAGACATATTGCCGAATCTGAATCCGAATATGCGAGTCCTGTGTTGTTTGTGCCGAAAAAAGACGGTTATTATAGAATGTGCGTCGATTTTCGGAAATTAAATGAAGCTACGGTACGCGAAACATTTTCTCTCCCTAACACCGAAGAAACGCCAAATCTTCTCGCTCGCAAGAAAATTTTTACGCGTCTCGATCTGATGCCTGGCTATCATCAAATAATGGTTGCTGAAGAATGCCGGAAATATACAGCCTTTGTAACATTGGAAGGCCATTACGAATATAAGCGGATTCCTTTTGGTCTGACTAATTCACCGGCAGTTTTCTTAAGGCTTATGACGAAGATGGTGCAAGTGACTCCATTCGGGAAAGTTATCGTTTACATGGAAGATATTTTGATCCCAACAGAGACAGTTCAGGAAAACTTCAGCGTCCTAAAAATTCTACTGGATGAGCTGAAAAAGGCGGGAGTTACTCTTAAATTAGTTAAATGTTCTTTCCTTGAAACTGAGCTACATTTTCTGGGTCATCAAATCAGTTCCGAAGGTATACAACCCGGAGTAAATAAAACAGACGCAATTCGTCAATACAAACAGCCTACTACAACCAAAAAGGTACGTCAATTCCTTGGCCTATGTGGCTATTTCCGAAGATTTATTAAGGATTTCTCGAAAATAGCCCGCCCATTAAATCACTTATTAAAGAAAGATGTAGAGTTTCATTGGGGAAAGGACCAGCAGGATGCATTTATCTCCCTGAAACAGAAATTATCGGAAAGGCCAACATTAGCTATTTATGATCCAAATAAAGAACATCAAATACATACAGATGCAAGTTCTCACGGTATCGCTGTCATACTGATGCAGGTAGAAGACAATAAAACGATAAGGCCCATATCTTATTTCAGTCGCAGTACTACTGATCAGGAGAGTAAATATAGCTATGAGCTGGAAACCCTAGCTGCTGTGGAAACTAGAACGTTTCAAACATTATTTAATCCACCAAAAGTTTCTTGTGGTAACAGACTGCAACTCCTTGCGATTAACCCAGAGCAAAAAGAACCTGATCCCACAAATAGCAAGGTGGTGGCTGAAAATAGCTGAATTCGATTTCGAAATTGAATATAGACCGGGATAGCACATGCAGATGCCCTAAGCAAAAACCCCTATGAAGAGGCACGGGAACCTTACATCGTCGCAGATCAGGTGATGGCAATCACACTAGATCACTCCGATTGGATTGCCACCTTACAATTCCAGGATAGACATCTACTCAATATAAAAAAAAAACATCTAGAATGCAAAGACAAGCGAAATAGTGACTATAAAATGTTTTCAAGCAATTATATTATGTCTGGGAAGAAACTCTTCCGAAAAACGGAACATGGTGAACGATTGGTAATTCCAAATGGATTGCGCTGGCGTATTGTCAAAATGTCCCATGACGACATGGGCCATTGCGGCATTAACAAAACCATGGTTAATATCCAAAAACACTTTTGGTGTGGCAAGTTAAAACGATCTGTCACCAATTACTTACGGTATTGTGTGGAATGCGCTTATAATAAACGAGGTCCAGATGAAAGCAACTACCAGATTCAAGTGCCGGAACCACAACAAATACCACTCTACACCATACATGTAGATTATTTAGGGCCCTTCCCTAAAAGCAAAAGGAAAAATACACATCTCATTGGCTTCATTGATGTATTTTCGAAATTCATCGTTTTACAACCTTCAAAATGAACTGATGCGAAAAGTGTAATCAAGCTATTTGATAATGTTACCCAGTTTTTTGGAACCCTGACGAGGATAATAACCAATCGGGGCACAGCTTTCACATCAAAGAGCGTCAAGAGGTATTGCTAAGAAAATAGTTTTCAACATATCTTGAACGCTGTTCAAACTCCACGATCAAATGGACAGATTGGGAGATACTTTCAGACAGTAAAGGCAGCAATTGCTTGTCTAACCACCGATTTGGATGATTATGATGAAAATATTCGTGATTTACAACGGGTTCTTAACAACATGACCAATACAACAACGAAGCAATCTCCGAGTGAACTACTAATGTCATATCCTCGACGTAATGTAATGGGAAACAAATTGCTACTGGCTTTACACGACAAGGTTCTGCCAATGATAGAAGCTAGTAATGACAATGGAGAAGAAAGCATTCCATTATCTGAATTAAAACGGAAGCTGCAAGAGAAAAGGGATCGAATTGCTGCATGCACTTAGGCTGAAGGATAAACGGGCAGCCGCTTTTCAAACAGCCACCGCAAGCCAGAGAAAACGAGCAGAGCAATTCAACGCACTGCATAAAGGTCCAAAAAGGTACGGCGTAGGGGACCTAGTACTGGTACGTGCCGACTCAGCAGCAACCGGTGAATCCAGGAAAACGAAACCTCGCTATAAAGGTCCTTACAAGGTGGAGAAGGTGCTTGGCAACGACCAGTACGAAATCACCGATTCTGATTCAATGCAGATCTCGATGCGGCCATATCGCTCAGTCCACGCAGCCAATCGAATGAAATCTTGGTGTGAACTGAACAACTTTGTTTGGACGGACTCCGAAACTGGATCGGAAGGCCAAGTGGAGTCATGTAGCGGACGTAATGAATTAGATATAAGTGAAACATCCAACAAAATGTGAGCTCACTGTTAAAATAACCGGAGTAGATGTAAATCATAAGAAGGAAATTAAGTAGGTTTATTTGTATATTCAACTGAATTGCTGAAGCACTTAGTCTTGGAGCGAAGTTCTAACATATGTAAGTATTCCATGAGCATATAGGTTGCAAATTAAAGGGTGATGTGTGAGTTTAGACACCTGGTTCTCACCTGGAAGTAGAGTTCAAGAGCATGCAACTCGGTATTGCAGATTAATATCTAAGGTGGGAGCAATATCACTCGTAATGGTTGTTATCACAGTTGGCAAATCATGAGAATTGAAGCGATAACCCTTACTTACAACTGCTCTTTCGTGGTTGAAGAGTGCAGGCACATACAGCTTGGTATTGAAGGCAAGAATTGCGATGGGGGGAGCATTATTGCTCGTAACTGTCTGTCGCTGTTGGCAACTCAAGGAGCTTGAAATTAGAAGCCGTAACCCTGACTTACAACTGCTCTGTCGTGGTTGGAGAGTTCGGAGGTATCTGGCTTGGTATTGGTGGTAAGAAGTGCGAAGGCAGGAGCATTCTGGCTCGTAACTGCCTGTCGCTGGTGTGACTCAAAAGCATGTGGCTCGGAGTAGAACAAAAAAGAAGTGCGAAGGCGGGAGCATTCTGGCTCGTAACTGTCTGTCGCTGGTGTAACTCAAGGAGCATGTGGCTCGGAGTAGAAAATAAAAAGAAGTGCGAAGGCGGGAGCATTCTGGCTTGTAACTGTCTGTCGCTGGTGTAACTCAAGGAGCATGTGGCTCGGAATAGAAAAAGAAGTGCGAAGGCGGGAGCATTATGCCTCGCAACTGCCTGTCGCTATCGTAAAATCAAGAGGTAATGTGGCCCGAGAGAAAGCGCCCTTCACTAAGGACAGTGAAAAAGAGGTTGGCCGAGTGTTACATGAGGAAAATCCTGGCTCTGAAATGTAATGAACAATATAAGGCAAGACATGTGTCTTCTTGCTGGCGCGGTTCGGCATGCCTAGGTAGCGTTGAATGTTTATGCAGATGATCGGTAAATGGATCAATCACTGCGGTATGCAAATGGTGTGAATGTGTTCTAATTGCGTAGTTGTAAACATTAGATGACTTTCAAATATGCTCGCTTATTTAAGTAGAAACGTATGTTTACCTTTCCCAGTATTGTTGCTTGTATATCCTGAACTAATAAACCATCGCATGAAAGATAGTGCATCTGTGTAAATAAAAGTAGGACGCTTAGGCATGCAAGGATACATGGAAATGTAAGGATTGATGGCTGGCTAGTATTGACCGAACGGCAGCCGCGTCAGCGGGGTGGCTAGATCGTGTCGTGATAATTTATTTTGTACTGTAACACTACTCCATGTTAGTTTATTTTTTATTAGATTAATTTTTTATGGAAAATTAGTTTGATGCATTTAACATTTACATTTAAAGTTCAAGAAGGAAGGGAAATTAAGGTCGATCGGATGCAATTTACCTTGTATCTTTTCTTTTTTCCAGTTTCGTCTTCAATTAAGGACTTCAATCGAGCGATTTCGTTTTCGCTTTCATCAGTACCCAAGTCATTCGAGACAGAATTCAACAGATCAATTTTTTTTTTATAAATTTTCTGTCGATCTGATATGATCGCCATTAAATTAAAATGAATTTCTCCTTCACTATACTTCTGCATTCTCTTTTCGATAATAGGCCTCACAACATCGATCCAATTCTGATTTGGAGCAATAGACCCCAAGTCTACAGGTCCTTCTTTCAATCCATCCAATTCATAAAGCCGGCCTTCAATAGGAATATAGCCAATGAAATGGAAGACATCCTCATCTTTATTCTGGTTCTTTGAATCGAGTTCGAATAAAGTTTGTCTTGCAAACGAGTTGTGTACAGTCCGAATCTGAGCTGCGTTGCTCAAAGTGAGTCCTTTGTTATACGCGTCAAAAGATTGACAGAATTCCTGGCGAATATTCATTAATGGAAATCACAAAATTAGACTGCACTTCATACCCTAAACTCTGTCAGAGTTGACCCAATTTTCACATCTGAATGGTTGCAGTTCAGGAGAATACTCAAAATAGCTTGTGTCGCACAAGCATTATTTATCACTTGTTTGGCAAAGAATATTTTGTCTAGACGATTATCGCGTACTATTGACCCAGCCGGTTCATCATCCTCAACCCACTTAAATAAAAATATCAAACCATGGATAGGCTCCAAATTTTTGAATGAGTTAGCGTCTAGACTCCATAGTTCTTCAACCTGCACTCCTTCACAACCTAAGTCAAATTAAAGATCTTCATTTTCGAAATCGAACAGATCTTAGACATACTTACCAAACTCCTTGATTAGTTCCGTAAATACACCCGGGTCGCTTTCAATCAAACACCAATTCCCTGCACTATCAGTCATAATTACCGCTTATGTACGTTAGCTGTTAAGTACTTATCAACGCTTCAAGCCTATGACTTTCAAGTTTCAGTAATTTATTAGACAATCAAATGTGAACTTGCAAACCGATTCGATACATACTAAGCCGGCATTATCTAAAGGCCTTTGAATTTCATTTAGGAACCAACTTCATATAAAATTTTCAACATATTGTGTATTTGGAGGAAAAATAAATAATTAGTATAACCGTTATGGTGCCCATTAGTAACCCTGGAGGCATTCGCTGGAATCAGTTCACACAAATTAAAGTTGACCGAATTGTCGCGGAAATTTTTATGGGAGTTGGATATATTATGTGTCCGTGCGACATTTGTCATGTCGAGTGTTGAGACAAAAAAGAAAAAAACCTTGAATTGTGGTAAATCGTTTTATGATTTGCATATGTTTAGTTTGCATAGTTTCTTTATGGTTCATATATATTTCAAATTTTATGTGTGACCATGAATCGTAAGTATTGTGAGTCAGGGAGTTTAGACCTTGTCATTATAATTAGTTTAGGACTGGCTAATGACGTCACTCCCGCGATCGTTTCAAGATCTTTGGAATAATGTTTGTAATTTTAAATTTCAAAATTTTAGTATTAAATCGGAAATAATCAGAAAAACAGGATAATCAAAACAATGATTATTGTTATTGTTAAAGTTACACCTGTATATGTGTGTACCATCTTTGTAAACAGTAATTCTTTAATGCGTTTAATGTTCAAAATGATTTGGTTCAATTTCATGAAAGGAGGGTTTATCAAAAGATTTTGAGGGGAGTCCTGGTACAACAAAATAACTTATATAATGTTTAATTTGGTTCTTGAACACAATATTGACAGTTTTTACAGAACAATTATTGAAATTGATTAAGTATTTGCCAGATATTTTTGAAATTTTTTCATCACAATCACTAATTAAATTACTTTGATCTTTATTCATTAGAATTCTTTAATGAATTCCTGTTAAAAACCTGTTGAAGTAAGATTTCAAGATTTCAATTGCTTCATATATTTTTCATTATTGTAATAAAATGCTGTTTGATTGATTTTTATGATAGTTCTGAGTTCAAACATAATTTGTTTATTTTGTTTGTCAGGTAAAGGTTCCAAATAGTGCAAAGAAACAGAAATGATTTCAGTTGGCACCTTTCACTCACCAAGCAATTCTTGTGAGTCTAATTGATTTGGAATTGATTTTTAATAGGTCAATTTTATTTTCCAACATTACTTTGGAGTGCAAAAAGTTTCTCGAAATAAGTTTCATCTTGGAGGATAAAACATTATCTTGAAGTATTTCTATTTGGTCGTAGATGAAATGAAGGATCTCATTAGTCATATTCATTGTCTCTAAGTTGTCTCTTCGCAAGTTTTTAAATATGCTCTCTATGGAAGTTTGGAAATCTTTATTAATTTGTATCTGTTTTATCATATTGGTAATAATGGCGTGATTGTTAATATCAATAGTTTTTAAATGGTTTTCTTTATCTTCCGAATAATACTTTATAAATATTTTCAATGGAGTTAAGTACACCTCTTTTATTAAGAACTCTAGTTTTGGGGATTAGTGTTAAATATTGAGAATGAATTTGTAAGTATTTTTCGTGAATTAATTTCTTTTGTTCCATGTTAAAGGGATAAGGCATACGTTTGGTAATTTCTTCTAAGGCAATTGATATTAAGGATACGTTTCCGCGATGTATTATTACGTTATAGTTAGTCACTTTCTTAATTGGATTGGTTTTGATTTCTATATATACGCTTTCACTTTCAATTGAATCAATTATTAGTTGTGTTTGCAATCCTAGGAGAGCATAAAAAACAATCCTAAGAGAGTATGGATTTCGATTGTCTGAAATTCGAATATCATTATTACGTCTTTTGAGTAGTACGACTGCATGTTCATTAATGTTGTATGGTGTTTTAATAAATCTAGGTTCTAGTTTGTGTCTAACTGCTTACTATTTACGTAGACGTACTTCTTGTCTAGTTCCTTTTTCGAGAATTTTCTCGTTTTTTATCTAATTTATTTGTGTTTTTCTTTACTTTCTAGCAAGCGATTGTCAATAATTTGTTTATTAACTAAGCTTCTTTCAATATCGATAAGCTGTTCTCGTGTCATCGAATGAATTTAGCGATTATAAAATTCTAGCGTCTCAAACAGTTCTTCTTCTATGTATGGAGTTTTTGAATAATTTTTTTTTTTTTTTTTTGAAGAATTCTCTGGGTATAAATTTATTAAATTCGTTATCAGCTATCAGTTTAATTGGTCTTCCTAATATGGACAGGATCAATTTTAGACTTTTTCTAATGTCAATATTATTGTTGGATGGCAGTACAGTGGCTATTTCGTATTTAGAAAATCTATCAACAGGTGTTCGAATTTTCAATTGTTAGATAATTAAAATATTAATATTGACTTTATCTCTTCGGATTATAGGGGTTTCCGTTAGCTGAAATTTAGGCTTAATGGACTTACTTAGACTTATATTTCTCACATAAATTTATATATCTATTAATGTGGGCCCAGTTTCTTTTTCGCGGTAGGTTTCTATTATTTTCATCAGGCTATGTTGAGATTTGAGTTCAGACAATAGCACATTAACTTTAGTATAGGGATTTGTTTCAGATCAAAGTTTTCGATTAATATTTTCTATAATTGATTGTATTTGGAATCGCTGAGTTCATTGTAAATTGCGGTTTTCACAGGTCTAAGTTTTTATCGAAGGTATGAGGTTGAAATTTGTGTAATAACTTTTTTTAGTTTTTATTTGTTAGAATAATCTGTTGTGGATATTTAAATACGTAGTCATCTTTTAGAGGTATATGCTAAGAGGAGTCTATCTCGGCTGAATGTTTTGTAGGTGGGTTTTGTGTGGTATTGTGGGTTTTGTTTCTTGAAGATTACCAAATTCACTAATATTTACTTCTTCACATTGGTTGAGGATTCTTTCCTCTAAAATGTTTAGGAGGTTGCATTCATCGTTAATGATGCGAGACAAATAATAAGCGGGATCTTGTGTTTTCTTTTCATTTTGCATCCATCTGGTATTCTCCTAACTTGAGAATCCAACGTTGAATATGCTGGTTCGAATCTTTACCTTTGTATTTTTTATACAACCATTCGATTTGACGATGGTCGGTGGAAAGATTAAATTTTCTTCCATAAGGATAGGGTCTAGGGTCTAAGGTAGTTTATACATCATAACTAAGGCTAATATTTCTTTTTCGATTGTAGAGTTTGTTTTTAGATAAATTCGGGTTGGAGGGAATCTAGGAAGTCCATTTCTAGTATAGTCTCAAACTACCTGCTGTCAAAGTTAGCGACTTTCCATATAATAGTCGAATGTCATCCTGGTCCGGGAGGAGTTTTTGTAATAGTTTATCTTTTTTTGTAGCCTTTCCTGCAATAGTATTTACTTCCATATTTATAATTATAGTAGTTTTGGGATTTAAGTATTGATCATCGAATTTAGTTAAAGAGGAACCTGTATCGAACCAGAGCAATCACGGGTTTATTATAAAGGGTAATTGAGATCATGTGGAGTTTATTGAGAAAAAAATTTATCCAGAGAAAAAATTGCATTATTATTGTTAGATCTAGAAGTTCTTTCGATATTTTCAACATCCATTGGGGAGACAAAGTATTGTCTTTGGGCATTACATAATGGATGATTGTTTCTGGGCATGTTGTTAAAACCATCTCTGAATTGTTGATTATGAGATCTATAATTTTTAGGGGTCGATTTGGATTTGGGTTTGAACTTTGAGGGTATTGAGGGATGCCAGCTAAATTATGGAACAAATAATCCCTAAATTGTTGTGAATTAGACCTGTAATTATGTTTTGGTGGAAAATTGAAATTTTGTCTAAAATTTTTTTTGGATCGCAAGATATTTTTATTCAAATTTTTCATAAAATTATTTTTAATTTAAATTAAATTGGGTTGATTGGCAAGCTCTCACCAGATGATAATTGATTTTAAGGTGATTTGCTTCTAATTGTTTGGAGTGACATTAGTAACGTGGGAGGCTCTAAGGAAGGCAGCATCCCATTTTTCGATTTTGTTAAAAACACTCGTAGGGCTTTAGTTTCGTTGTTACTAGGTGAGAAATCTAACGGTGCAGGGGTTTCCAATAGACTTTTTGTGTTGAGAATGCTAAGTATGTGTTGTATTCAATCAGTCACCGCTCTATACGAACAGGTGACTGATTTTTCTTTCACGGCTTCTAACGAAGCACGCAATTGTCCTTTTCCTTTCCTTTTTCATCCTTTGCGAAGCACGCATAGGATGAGTTGTTGCTTCACGTTTAACCAACTCCGTATTTGATGCTGTGTCTCCAGCGATTCCTTGTAATTTGGATATCAGGTCATAGATTATATCCCGATATTCTACTGCTTTGAGGCTGATTATCTGTTCCACATTTGTGATGAAATGAGGTAGTTAATAAGTGCCTTCTCCATCAAAGATTTGGGATCGATCAGTGTGTTGGTATGCTGCTTTGGAAGAAAATACCATTTTGGCTGTTTACTAATTACCGTTTAGACCTTGTTTGAAACAGGATCACATATTTACTGATTTATAGTAAACTGGCTTCCGTATTGAGCACTGATTTGTAGTTACTCCTGTGCACTGACTTGTAGTAAAACTTTTGCCTATAGCACTTTCTAAATTTCAATTTTTAGTTATCTATGCTGAGAATTTTCGACTTAGTCCTATGCCGATCTTTGCATAGGTTTAAAGGCGTTAGTGACTTGCTTTTAAGTGTCTTTGAATTCATATAAAAGCACTAGTTCACTTTTCGATTCATATTCGTTCCACTTACGGATACTGATTTTTAGTATCCTACTGACTGCGCGACTTTGGTTATCTGTAGATCGTTAAGACAAAAAAAAACTTTGAATCGTTTTATAAAGACTTTACTTTTATGAAGATATTATACACACTGTCTGTTCGCAACTGTTTCACAACAACAACAGTTCACATTTCATTATGTGTACCTAAATATTTTACAACATTTTCTTATCGCTTATTGTTGCTGACATAAATGTTTTCCCTTATGTTAAATTGTGTCATATTTTTTTATGATTTATATACATATGTTTAGTTTGCATATCTCTTTCTGATTCATATATATATTTACCTTGCATATTTCTTTATGATTCGGTATTTTTAAATTTTATGCGTGACCAAGAGTCGGTAGTTATCGGGAGTTTAGGCTTGGTCACCATAATTGGTTTAGGACTGGCTAATGACGTGACTCGCGCGGGTAATGTTAGCGCAAATCGGCGACATTGGCTTCCAATTTTTCGTCAGATAGTTAGTTAAAATATGAAGTGGTTATGCAAAAGGGAATAAGATATGCAGAGGCCCTATGCCCACATGTTTGTCCGGAATCATCAAAATTAACGCATGTTAACATAAATTCACTAACACTTACTTAGAAATAATCAAAGGTAGTATAAATGAATGGTTGAAAACTTCGTCATCTGAACTATTGTCACACACATTACAGTATTTGCTTTAAATAATTCTCATTAATAACATTAATGACCAAATCCTTATGCTTAATGAGAATCGGCAATGCTCAATATAAGCGTTTGAACGTTTTCAATTAACGTTAACTGATTAAAGTGCATGATTCAGCGATCAATTTGATAATATGTTCAACATTCAAGTGGTATATGTGACCATTCCTTTACATAAATTGTTTTTCGAACTTTAATGTTAACTCCACTGTCAAATTTAAAACCGAATGTAGCGGAAGATTTTGGAAAATATAAATATTGTATTATTTTTACATGTAATGAATGAAAATTTTTTCAATTTGCTAATTAAATGCTGTAATTGGTAAGTTAACTTTTATGTGAAATTGTTGGATAATTTTCGATATGCTCTTCCTGAAAACACGTAGGAGTTGTAAATTTTTTAGCTGTCATAGTGATTTATGAATGTTGTTTTCGTATTTTCGCCTATGATTGGAAAGTACATTGTGAATGCTAAGTCAATGTGCATCAGATTATTTTTTCAAGGAGAGAAGCTGAAGAAGAAGAAGAAGGAGGAGAGAATGACATTGTAACGATAAAATTAAGTACAGAATCAGCTAAGAATTATAAAATAAAGTATAGCATTAGATAAGAACCTTAGAATTTAGAATTATCGCTCGATAGATAGATTGGAGTTACATGTTACATTAACGTCTTAGAGCAATTTGACAGCGACACTTATGTCAAATAGCACGGACTTATGACTAAGATTCGGTCGTAGCCAATGCATTTGGAAAATAATTTTTTTTTTATTATTATTATTGATGAATGCAATTATGCCATCTGCTCACATGGCTTGTCCATAGTGTAGCTGCTTATTGTAACTTAACCTAGCTTAACCTAGTTAAAATTAACAATTGATTTGACATTGAGTTTAAATTCAAGTTTATTTAAATTTATAAGTAAGTTGGTGTGAGAATTGTCAGTGGTGTCATTTATTTCTATTTGTTGGGGATGTTTTATTTTATTCGTTCATGATCTAGCCCCGGCCGGTACCCTCATCTGCCAGTATATAGAAAGTAGGCTTTTGATAGGGATGTGATGCAGGTATGCGGAGGTGAGAGTCGTTTGCGCTGATCAGTTTAATTTGCGATAGATAGCAGGAATCGTTTTGTGATATATTGTGATCGTAGAGATTGTTTATAGTAATTTCCGGGTGGATAGCCCAATTGTCTATACGTTTTCTACTACTTTCAATCAGGTAATGGATGATAGGGGTTATTTTCGCTCCGCTGTAGAGGACTTCGTTCCGGAAATGTTTCTTGTTAGGCCTTCTATATTTTGAAAGGCACTTTCTAAGGATCTTTCGTTCGAAGATTTGTAGTTTCTCCACTGCAGTGGGTTCCTCGGCTACCAGGAAGCATTAAGTCAGAATTGGACGTATGAAGGTTTTATACATGAGAAGTTTGGTTCCCGGGTCTAAGCATTTCTTAGAGAGTATGGGAGCTTGTTACGCTGTGACAGCTTTTGCATTCTGCAGAATCATACGGGCATGTGGGCTAAATTTTAGGCGATGGAGAAAATTATCGCTCGATGTTGGAGGCAGGCGAGCTGCGGTGAATTCAAGCCACTTTCGCGACTCAAACCAAGCCAACACCTGTCAGCGGTCAAGGTTCAAGGCGAGGTGTGGTGATCTGGTGCGATTGGGAAAACTCACCACACGTCAAATACCGCAGTTCTGCAAGAGAGGGTCGAGTCTCGGATGGGTCATCGTCCGAAGGGTGAACGGCCGCAGTTGGAGGATCAGCAACCCGCTAAGTACACAGTTTAAAAGGAAGCGAAAAAGAACAGTGGGTTTCTTTTTCCTGTGATTGTTTTCTCAGAAAGATACGCGTGGGGCAGCGCCGCCATGTGTTTGATCCGTGAATGCGTACTACACTTTTAGTGAATTTTCCAAGTGAAATTGCAACGGGGAGTCTATTTCGGCAAATTATTTTACCACTCGAGTGCAGTAGTTCGGAACGCAAATCCTTGTAAAGGCGTTGGCAGAGTGGAGCGCGCATTTCACGAAACATCAGGAGGATTTTTCGGGGAAAAACTCGACAGTGTATGAAAAGGAACACGGAAAGTTGATGAACCGAATAAAAATCGTTTTAGGTGCCCGGTATGCCTGAAAGAGCGCGGAGAGTTGATGAACAGTTTGAAAACCGTTTGCAAAGTTCGGGAAGTTGGTGAAAGGATGGAAAATCTGCCGCGGAAAGTTGATGAACCGGTAGAAAACCCGTTTGGGGTGTCCAGTAAACCTGTCATTGCGCGGGAAAAAACGTGGGAAAGTGTGTGTGGGAGATGGCGCGGAAAGTTAGTGAACAGTTTAAAAACCGTTTCAGGTGTTCGGTAAACCCGAAAGTGTACGGAAATGAACGCGGGAAGTTGGGAACAGATTGAAAACCGTTTGGGGCCTCCGGTTGCGTTTGGATTTGACGCTGACAAGGATTATGTGGGACAAAAGTAGGGTTGCAGGTGCCAGGGCATGAGTGGAAGCGCCAGGAATAGCGTGAGTAAGGCCAGGTCGAAAACCCGATAGTTGACAATGGAAGCGGCTGAGCTGTGCGGCGATTGATTGTGTACGCGTATATATCAGCATCTATACCATTACAGCCGTGTGTAGCGGAGGCAACGGACAGGCATCATGTTCGTGAAATATAAGCCGAGGGTTATTAGCTGTCAGAGCTAGGATATAAGCCGTACGCTGACATCATCTTAGGTCTAAGATACCCATAGGATAAGTGGAAGTTTAAATAAAAATAAAAATAAAAAGAATTACAGGTTAAGAGAACAACTTCCCGCGAGTTTCTCTCCATTAGAAGAGCAGTACGATAGGTAAGCTGAATGTTCCAGGTCACGAACTCGACAAAAGTGAACACGGCAGACCCAAAAGATTAACCAGAAATACTGGCGGTACTCGGACGCGAAACGACCAGGAAGACTAGGGGAAAAGCATGAACAACTAATACCTGGGAAACACACGGAGGGAGAAATCACCGATGACATTCAGATCATGATTCGACGCGATGCTGCCACTGACACTGCTTCGGATGCCATCAGAGCTCTAGATCCTAACGCAAACAAAGAAAGCCCGCCTCTAAACCAGGCGCAGGACAATCTCAATGTATTGGATCGGCACGAAGAAGAACGTCTCTTGTGTAATGCAGGAAACATAGTTAAAAAGATCAAAGCCTCCTGCAATACCCAGAAAAACATAAGCAAGGACATTAGGGACGGTATTTTAGAGCTTGAAGAGCTCTTAGACCGTATCGGGCACTACAGACGCAAATGGCTTAAAGTGGAGGAAGTACAAAAGACCAGTACCTTGGTCGAGACGCAAGTTATGCCCGCGCATAGCGCTACCGAAAGAGTTGCCAGTAGCCCAATCCAAGGGGACCGAGACAAAAGAAGGAAGGACGAAGCAGCGAACATACAGATTACGTCGAATGATGGATTCCAGGTGGTGTCAACCAAGGCCTCCAAAAATGCGTCCAGAAGGCTCCTCCTTGAAAAAGTCACCAATGATAAGCTCCTTCCTGGGGACAAAGGAAAAGATGCCCCAAACAAGAAACAAGAACCACGAAGCAAGCCACGCCGCGAAACCCTAAGGCATGCACTGCTAGTCAAACCGACGGATGGGAGAACTTACGCAGACGTTTTGCGGGAAATCAAGGGAGCTGTAAGACCCGATGATACTCAAACTGCCATCAGAACCGTCCGACCAACCAAATCGGGTGGCCTCCTTGTAGAATTTGGACCTGAGACAACAAATAACGACTCATTCCGGGATGCAGTCAAAAAGGCTTTAGGGGAAAGGCAACAGTAGCTTCACTTGAACCAATGGCCACCCTCGAAATCAGGGACATTGACTGAGTTACGGACAGGACGGAGATGGAAGAGTGCTTCAAATAGGTTCCATCCGAATTAAATGGGATCAAATTACGACTAACCCATGAAAATAATAGAGGGCAGCGCATGGCCATAGTCGACTTAACCGCGTAACAAGCCGAAAAATTCCTCTGTATGGGTAAAATAAAAAAGGGGTTGGGTGGTCTGCAGGATACGGCGAAGAGCAGTTCCTACCCGCTGTTTCAAATGCCTAAGCTGCGGTCATACAGCACATGGCTGCAAAGGGCCTGATGTGAGCTCCTTTGGGTATAAGTGCGGCAACGCAGGGGATAACCGAATAGAATGCACGGGAGAGGCGCATTGTATCCTCTGCGAGAACGCTGACCCCAGACCTGATGACCTGAAACATATTCCAGGAACAGGGAAGTGCGGGGTCTTCCAAGAAGCCCTAACCAAAGCCAAAGAAGCTCTGCAATAACCCGTGTCCTGCAGATAAATTTACATCGGAGCTCAAACGCCCAAGACCTGCGTGACCTGTTCGCGAGGGATATGAAAGCCGATCTATTGCTGCTTAGCGAACAGCATTGAGATAAAAATTCATCAGCATGGTACCCTGATGAATCTGGTACTTGTGCCATATGGGTTCGAAACAGCACACAACTGAGAGTTCAGGGTCATGGTCGAAAAGATTGTTTCGTGTGGGTCGGTTGCCCAGGAATAACATTATTTAGTGTGTACTTGACACCGAACGAACCAATAACATCTTCCCAGGCGAAGCTCAACTCTTTGGAGGACACCGTCTTGAGCACAGAAGGTCATGTTCTTATCGGGGGAGACTTTAACGCCAAGGCCATTGAATGGGGCATGCCTAAGTCAGATCCTAGGGGGAATCGAATCCTGGAGATGGCAACCAATGTAGGACTAGCCGTGGTGAACACTGGTAACACTCCCACTTCCGCTGCTTGGGCTGCGTGGGCACCATCCCGGACGTGACATTCGCCTCGGAGTCCCTCTCCTCTATGACACACCATTGGAGAGTTCTAGAGGACTATTTGGCCAGTGATCATCAGTACATAGCATTCGAGATCCGCGACAACATTCCTAAACTCCCAGACACTCAGCGCTCCGCCTTCGTGTGGAATACTGAGAGGATGGACGTGGAGAAGTTTGTCGATACGCTCATGACATGCTTACCACCGCTTGGCTCATCGCCGGGGAGCAGAGAACTGACTGCTGAAGACATGGGGAACTCCACAATGAGTACCATCATCTCCGCTTGTAAGTCATTTATGCCCCGCCGGAGACCTAGACAAGGAAAGCCTCCGGTGTATTGGTGGTCCACTGAAATAGCTGAGCAACGAAGGGAGTGTCACAAACTCCGGCGAGAAGCTCAACGAGCGCGAAGCCAGGACGAAGCATGCACCAGAATGACAATATATCGGTCGGCCAGGAAATGCCTTCGCGGACTGATCAACAGGAGTAACGCCCGTTGCTGGCAGAACCTCGTCGAAGACATGAACAGGGACCCGTGTTGCTTGGGCTATAAACTAGTTATGGGGAAGTTCGGCGCTCTACGGGCCCCTTGCGGACATGATGGACGAGATAGTACGGGCACTTTTCCCCAACATCCCGTCCGCGTTGATGCCGCCAACAGGGAAACAACATCAGACTGTCCATTCTTCACGAGAAACGAAGTGGAACTAGCAGTTCTCTCCATGAAGGTGAAGAAGGCTCCGGGCCCAGACGGTATTCCAGCCGAGGTACTGCAACTGGCCTATCACTCTTGTCCTGACTTGCTGTTCAGTATGTTCAATGCCTGCTTGCGGGAAGGCGTTTTCCCTGAGCGTTAGAAGATGGCAAGGCTCGTGCTGATCAGCAAGGGGAAGGGAAATCCCGAGTCGCCGTCAGCATACCGACCCTTATGCATGCTAGATACGGCCGGGAAAGTGCTCGAGAAACTGATAGAGAGAAGACTCGCTGACGTTATTCACGCCACTGGGGATCTTTCTCCAAGGCAGTATGGTTTCAAAACGGGACGTTCCACTATAGATGCAGTCGCGGAAGTTGTGAGTGCGGTCCAACAGGCGGAGGCACGCAGTCGATCAAACCGTCGGGTAGTCCTTCTAGTGACGCTGGACATAAAGAATGCTTTCAACTCCGCTAGATGGACGGATATTCTGGAAGCCCTGGAAAACTCTTTCCAAGTTACAGAAGATTTGATGCGGATAGTCCAAAACTACCTGAAGGATCGCAGCCTGATCGACAACACGGTGCAAGGTTGTCGGAGTATGTTAGTCACATCAGGTGTGGCTCAAGGCTCCATCCTCGGTCCGGACTTGTGGAACGTTTCCTACGACGGACTGCTCAGACTTGAACTGCCGGGAGAGTCGCAACTGATCGGCTATACAGATGACGTTGCGGCACTAGTGGCTGGGTGCACGGTTGATCAAGCGCAATTAAGGCTGAATGTACTAATGCGCCGGGTGGGAAGCTGAATGACCACTCACGGGCTTAACATAGAGTTAGAGAAAACCGAAGTGGTCATCCTGATCAAGAAGAGGATCCCCAGAGTAAGAATGGTCCGAGTCGGGGACGCATTAGTAGAATCGAAACAATCAGTCAAGTATCTGGGCTTGGTGATAGACTCTAAACTGAGTTTCTCGGAGCAAATCAAGGCAACGACAAACAAGGCCGCAGCAGGGGTCTTGGCAATCAGTCGACTAATGGCCAATCATGGGGGACCAAGTCCAACAAAAAGGCGTCTGCTAATGAGTGTAGTGCAATCTACGCTTCTTTATGGAGCAGAGATATGGAGTGAAGCCCTCAACAAGGAACTGCACCGAAAATGGGAGCACTGCGGATTGCATCAGCATACCGTACAGTTTCTGAGTCTGCGATACTGGTATTTGCAGGGCTGATACCCATCGCTCTCCTTGCTAGAGAGCGTAAAAGAGTCTGCCTCCGAAGGCACGAGGGTAATAAAGAAAAAGTTGCTCGCGATGAAAGACTCTCGACGAATGGCAACAATCATGGGAACGTGAGCTAAAAGGAAGATGGACCGCTCGGCTCATCAAAGACTCGAGATCGTGGCTCAGTCGAACGCATGGTGAGACTGATTTCTACCTGACCCAACTACTGAGTGGACACGGTTGTTTTCAGTGTTACCTGCACAAGATAGGTAAGTCACGGTCTCCAGATTACATATTCTGCATTGGTGTGAAGAATGACGCCTGACATACTTTCTTTTCATGCAGAAGATGGGACAAAGAGCGCGGTGACAAATTGAATCAAGTGGCACATTACGCTTGGATAATCTTAATAACGAAAAAAGGCATACTTGATCGGCTGGAGACGTTGAGGGTGGAGGGTTTCCTTCTCTAGCAATCCACCTCCTCTTTCCCATCCAATTGGAGAAGGAATCCCTGTAACCCGAAAGCACCAAATGGCATAACATTGGGAGGCCTAGCCCGAAGTAATGTGTCAAACGGTTCCAGGCTAGGCACTCCGGTTGACAGGGGAGGTGTTTAGTCGGTAGTCCAGTAGGTCCACTGGGAGTCCGACACTCAGGCCGTAAAAAGTCTTCACCTCCCTACCCAAAAAAAAGACCCAGTAGATTACGGGGAAGCGGAAGATCTTTCGAGGAAGGTGGCTTGCCGCATTCTTGCTTGGCGGCATATCGGGGCTCGGTGGAAGCGAGTGGCACCTACGCCCGTTCTCGACGGACCTACTGGGACCGAGGGCTCCAGCCGGACCAGAAGGCCTAGAAAAAGCCAGCCTAGAAAAAGCTTTCGAGAGTTTTTGGTATGACGGAGTAATCTTTAAATTGATACAACTAGGGTTCCCCGATAAAGCGATTAGAATTGCCATTCCTGTCTTGTGTAATAGGAAATTTTATGTTTCCGTTCAGGGAAAAAATTCACCGAAACAATCATCTGGTGTACCGCAAGGTTCAGGGGCAGGTCCTGTATAGTATAATTTATGCACAACGGATATTCCAATTCCGTCAGTAGAGGAATCAAAATCATCCAATTTGCTGACGACACCTTAATTTACTCGTCCCAAATTAACGCAGTGAAAGCCGTTCAGTCAATTGAAAACTTCATTGTGTCTCTACAAAAGTACTTCGTCAAATGGGTGATAAATATAAATGCTCAGAAAACCAAACTGACTTTATTCGAAAATCTTCACAAGCACTTTGAAACCAATTTCATATATCAATAAAATAACAATAAATCCGCTTTAAAAATATGAGAAGCAGCCATCTGTCCTTCCCCTAATCTAAAGTGTCTAGGAGTAACACTTAATGAAACGAACAGATTTGATCTTCACTTTCGGAAGAGCACCAAAAATGCCTCCAGTACATTCTCCCGAATCCAGTTTCTTCTCCGTAAACAAGCAGGGGTATCCACCAAAACACTATCGCAGTGGAAAACTATACGAAGAAGCAAAGCTCGAGCAACGTTTTCCGACAGGGCCAGTTAAGTGTTAATTGTGTCGTGAATTTAAAAAACTCAGTTTAGTTCATGTACTTGAAACAGTGATACTTTTCCACATCTACAAGTAAGAACCGGTGTTAACTATTTTGCTTTTCGAGGATTCTCGACCAACTGCGGGAACGCCTGGGAAACTAAAATTAATGTACTAATAAAACGCTGGCGCTATGTCTGCATTTTATGCAATATATATTTATAATATAATATATGCAAATATATAATATATTATATATTTATTTATTTATTTATGTACATATTTGCAATATTCATTTATTAGTTTGAACTAGGTACGTGCATGACTCGAGTCGTGGATAAAAATTAGTTAGTAAAGTGTTTTAGTGTCGTGTTGCAGATGAAGGTGTCTTACATTGTAATTTACCACCCTTCATAAAATAATTGTTTTCAAAGCAAAATAGCGGATATATGAAAAAATTGTTATAAAAATCACGTTTTCCTTTTTTGCCCTAGTGAATTACTCATGTTTTTTATTTATTTTTAATTTTTCTGCAATTTTCTAGTAAATTACGATAGAGGACATCAAAATAAATGAAACTCACTGAATTATAAGAGACCCGTCTTGTGGTTCTGGTGAATAAATCTGGGCCGATTGAAAAAACACCATTTCAAGTAAATCGCCTTTAAAGTTTTTTTACTGTTTATATCGTAATATTTAAAAAAATCAAGTTTCAACACTTACATTTGGTTAATCAGCAATCCTTGGTCCATATAAAAGGAGTCCCGAATGAATAAATTCTTGCTGTTCCTCTTGCTGAACTGTTTGTGTTACCAAGCGAGCTTCCTTCGACGCAGCTGTACTCGCTTTGTTAGGCATCTCAATTCGCTCTCCGTCTTTTTTTACATAATCTTAGGCAGAATGTCCAATTGTGCACCACATTACCTCTAATACTTTCAAGATAAACTTTCATCCTTCTTTGAATATTGCTAATGAAATATGTGCAGCCAATTCCTTACCCTCTCGTCCCACAAACGTATGTTTAGGAACGATCGCTCAGAGTGTTTTGTTGTAACACTCATTTTTGTTTTGAGTATTCGTTTTTTCATTCAATATTTAGTTTGAATCCTAGTCCACGAATTGCAGTTTTGGTGAATCTTCATCATCTTTCATCCACGCCGAGAAAACGAGAGAAAACGACAAAACACAATAAGAAGGGCTATCGTCGAGTTTAACGTCAAAATTACTTGTTAACAATTTACTTGCCGAAGTACTCGTGAATCCTCTACTGTGTTTATTATTATGCTGATTCCCTTGAAATTTACGAGATGTTCTCACATTCCTTGCTTTGTTTGCATAAGTTCCTTATTTTCCTTTACCATACAGATTTTCGCCCATTTTGAATACATCGGATGTTTGTGTACACTTCAAAATATAAACTGAATACGTTTGAGAAAGCCGACACTGATGTTTTTTCGTATATATATATGCATTTAAATAGAATAACGGTGTTTGGGAGAGAGGAGAAGCCCACCTGCCGAAACTCGTTGAACGAGTTGTCACGCACTGAAAACGCGAATGCACTAAAACTGCTACCAATTTCTTATTTTTTTGAATTTTTGTATATAAATTTAGGAGATGATCATTTAGGAGATGATGTATAAGAAATCAATTAATATTAAAAAAAAAACGATTTTTTCAAAATTAGAATCGGGAATAGTCCCTTGGTTCAGATACAATTCCACCTGGGAAGCCAGTCCGTATTGATTACAATGTCGCGAAAAACAATTCAATATAAGTTCGAGATATTGTCAATAATTAGACAATTGACTGCAGTTCCACTCCTAAAAATCCTTGCGATTCGCCATCTTTTAATTGTTTTGACGACATTACAAACGATAACGTTTCAGAATTCAATGTCGCTTCTAGTGAAGAAAATATTTCAGTCCCTGCAATTTTTTTACTGTTGAAAGACACATAGACAGGAGAATTGCAAATGGTATTGTTTCAAAGTTGCCGAGTAAGCTGCAAACTGTTTAATAAATTATTCGGCACTGAATGAACTGTTAAAACTTCTAGAGCACTACAGCTTCATTAAAGACGTTTGAAAGGATGCACGCAGTTAGAATAGTACTCCGATTAATGTTACATCTATTGATGCAGAAGGCTCCATCATCTTTATCGTCATCACAAATGACGAGTGCAAACATACAATATTTGTGAGATGAGCAACAACCGTATTTCGTTATGTCATGTTTTAATTCAACAATTTTATGTCCTATCAGACTCAAATCCTATCAATTTTTGAATTGTTCTCTTATATTTTATGTGAAACGGTTTATTGATATTGGTGTGAAATTCTTACAAATATGTTTTAAATTATTGTTTTCCCTGGTTTACATGCGATTGATTTATAAGTTGTGGTCGTTCATTCCTTCAAAACGGAGAAACTGATTTTGCGAAATTTATTTCATCTTTTTTTTAAGGCATTTTCAAGTCAGTTTTCTCAATGTTTTAAAAGGTTTATTATCTAAAGAGTTTTTGATTTAATATTAACTTTCAGGAAAATAACGACTTGGAAAACTTTTATTTCAAAAATTCCAGCAAACAAAACGATCGCCGACGACGCGTTTTCGTATAACCATTTCGAGTCATTTGTATGCTTCTGAACTGTTGGCCATACGCCATGGCAAATCATTGACGACACGCCGCAGCGTTTTAGGTACTTGAGGATTATTCAGCGAGTGATCACCAATATATCGCGTTCGAGATCGGCGATACCTCTCCTAGCCCGGCCCAACGATCTTTCACTGCCGGGTGGAACATCAGGAAAATGGACGTGGAGACTTGCCGATGTGATTCTGATGTTTAGCCAGTTAGTTGATGTTTGATTTTTGATGACTGATGATTGATGATTAATGGTTGATGATTGATGAATAATGATTGGCGATCGATGATTGACGATTGATGACTGACGATTGAATATTGATGACTGGTGATTGATTATTGTAGATTGATGATTGATGAAGGGAGATTGATGATTGATGAACAATGATCGATGTTAGATTATTTATGATTCAAGATTGATGTTTGATGCATGATGATTGATCATTCATGATTGATAATAAAATGGTTGATGACTGATGATGGATGACTCATGATTGACGATTGATGGTTGAGGATTTATGACTGACGATTCAAGATTGATGCCTGATGATTCATTATTAATAATTGAGAAGTGCTGATCGATGATTGATGACTGAAGATTGATTACTAAAGACTGGCGATTTATGATTGGTTGTGAATGATTTATGTTTGATTATTCATGATTCCTGATTGATGATTTTTGATTGATGAGTTCTCTATTGTAGATTGATGATTGAAGACTGGCGGTTGAAAATTGATGACTAATGAATTTCAGAATTTTTTGTTAGATCAATTTTTCCATTTTCACTTACAACATTGTAAGTGATTTATACCCTTGCTAAGCTAACTCAGCGAAGACTCATTGGTGCGGTAGTTCTGATCAAATTTTGTCGAATATCTAGAAACCAGCATGAGTTCTTTCCATCTTTCTAAAATATGCTGACTAATGATTAATTTCTGATTGTTGATGAGTGATGAGTGATTATTGATGATTGATGATTGTTAATTGAGAATTGATGATTGATGATTAATGATTAATGATTGTTGATTGATGATTAATTATTGATAATAGATGAGTGAAGTTTGATGATTCATGATTGATGAGAGATGATTGATTATTGATGTTTGATGATAAATGGTTGATAATCGTTGATTGATAATTGATAGGAGATGATTAATGGTTGACGATTGAAGAATGTAATCTGACGATTGATGTTTGATGTTGGATGATTGATGATTGAAGATTGATGAATGATTACTGACGATTGAAGGTCCATGATTTATGATTAATAATTGATGATTGATGATTGATAATTGATGATTAATGTTTGGTGATTGATGATTAATGATTGATGAATGATGATTGATTATTCTTGATGCGTCAGTTACGACTGAAAATTGATTACTGATTATCGAGGACTGGTGGCAAACGATTGATATTTGATGATTGATGATCAAAAATTAATGGATGATGATTGATTATCGTTGATTGATGAGTGACGATTTATGATTGATTAGTGTTGCTTGAAGATTGATGACTGATGATTGATGATTGATGCTTGATGATTGGTGATTGGTGATTGATGATGGATGATTGATGATTGATGATTGATGACTGATGATTGATGATTGAGGATCGATGATCCATGATAGAATTTTGATGATTGAAGATTAATGAGTGATTATTAATGATTGATGATTGAAGATTCATGAATGATGATTCATTACTGATGAGTGCTGATTAGTGATTGCTGATTGACCATTGCTGATAAATATCTGAGAATTAATGATCGATGATTGATGGCTGATGATTGAGGATTGACTATTCAATCCTCCTGATTTATGATTGGTTATGAATGATTAATGTTTGATTATCAATGGTTTAGGATTGAAGATTTATGACTGATGAGTGAGAGTCAATGATTGCTGATTGAAGTATGAAAGCTAACATTTTGTGATTGGTTGATAATGATTGTAGATTGATGATTGATGAGTGATGAATGATGGTTGCAAATTGACGACTACTGATTAATTTCAGATTGTTGATGAGTGATGAGTGATTATTCATGATTGATGATTAACTTTTGACGATGGATGATTGCTGATTAATTATTAATGATTTATGATTGATAATTGAAAATGAATGATTGATGATAGAACGTTGAGAATTAATGAGTGATGATTGATGATTTACGGTTTGTGATTGATGAGTGATGATCGCTGATTTAGGATTGAAGATTAATGGTAAATGATTGATGATTGATCATTGATGATTGATGATTGTTGATTGGGGATTGAGAATTGATGAATGATGATTGAGGATTGATGATTGACGATAGATGATTGATGATTGGTGATTGGTGATTGATGATTGATGATTGATGATTGATGATTGATGATTGATGATTGATGATTGAAGATTGATGATTGATATTTGATGATTGGTGAGTTTTGATTGATTATTGTTGGTTGATGATTGATGGTTGAGGATTGATGATCGATGATTGATGTCTGATGATTGATGATCGAAGACCGATGATCGACGATTGATGATTAATAATTGATGATTGATGGTTGGTGATTGATGATTGATGATTGATGATTGACGATTGATGATTGATGATTAATGATTGATGATTGATGATTGATGATTGATGGTTGCTGATTGATGATTGATTATAGATGATTGGTGATTGATGATCGATGATTGATAATGTATGATTGCTGATTGATGATTGATGATGGATAATTGATAATTGATTATTAATGATTGATCATTGATGATTGATGCTTTGTGATTGAGGATTGATTATTATTGATGTTTAAGTTTCGACGGTAAATTGATTACTGACTAACGAAGACTGGTGACTTAGGATTGATATTTGAAAATTAATGATCAATAATTGATGGTTGATGATAGATTATCGGTGATTGATGCGTGACGATTTATTATTGATTAGTGTGATTGAAGATTGATGACCGATGATTGATGATTGATGATTGATGATTGGTGATTGATGAATGATGATTGATGTTTAATGATTGTTGATTGATGATTGATGCTTGATGATTGATGACTGATGATTGATGATGATGATTGATGATTGATGATTTCTGATTGATGATTTGATTGATGATTGATAATTGATGATTGATGATTGATGATTGTTGATTGATGATTGATGATTGATGCTGGATGATTGATGATTGATGATTGATGACTGATGATTGAGGATCGATGATCCATGATAGAATTTTGATGATTGAAGATTAATGAGTGATTATTAATGGTTGATGATTGAAGATTGATGAATGATGATTCATTACTGATGAGTGCTGATTAGTGATTGCTGATTGACCATTGATGACAAATATCTGAGAATTAATGATCGATGTTTGATGGCTGATGATTGAGGATTGACTATTCAATCCTCATGATTTATGATTGGTTATGAATGATTAATGTTTGATTATCAATGGTTTAGGATTGAAGATTTATGACTGATGAGTGAGAGTCAGTGATTGCTGATTGAAGAATGAAAGCTAACATTTTATGATTGGTTGATCATGAGTGTAGATTGATGATTGATGAGTGATGACTGATGGTTGAAAATTGACGACTGCTGATTAATTTCTGATTGTTGATGAGTGATTATTCATGATTGATGATTAACTTTTGACGATGGATGATTGCTGATTAATTATTAATGATTTATGATTGATAATTGATGATGAATGATTGATGATAGAACGTTGAGAATTAATGAGTGATGATTGATGATTTTCGGTTTGTGATTGATGAGTGATGATCGATGATTAAGGATTGAAGATTAATGGTAAATGATTGATGATTGATCATTGATGATTGATGATTGTTGATTGGGGATTGATAATTGATGAATGATGATTGAGGATTGATGATTGATGATAGATGATAGCTGATTGATGATTGGTGATTGATGATTGATGATTGAAGATTGATGAGTGATGATTGATGTTTAATGATTGATGATTGAAGATTAATTATTGATGATTGACAATTTATGATTGATGATGGATGCTTGATGACTAACCAATGATGAGTGATGATTGATGAGTGGTGATTGATTGTTATTGAATAATGGTTGACGATTGAAGACTCATGATTGATGATTCATGTTTGATGATTGATGATTGAAGTTTGATGAATGATTTCCGACGATTGAAGGTTGATGATTGATGATTAATATTTGAGGATTGATGATTGTTAATTGATGATTGATGATTGATGATTGATGATTGATGATTTATGATTGATGAATGATGAATGATGATTGATGATTGATGATTGATGAAGTGCGATTGAAAATTGATGAAAGATGATTGATGATATATGGTTGGTGATTGATGGTTGATGATCGATGTTTGATGATTGATGATAAATAATTGATGACTGATGATTGATGATTGATATTTGATGATTGGTGAGTTTTGATTGATTATTGTTGGTTGATGATTGATGGTTGAGGATTGATGATCGATGATTGATGTCTGATGATTGATGATCGAAGA
Organism: Stratiomys singularior; assembly: GCA_954870665.1. Lineage (NCBI taxonomy): Eukaryota > Metazoa > Arthropoda > Insecta > Diptera > Stratiomyidae > Stratiomys > Stratiomys singularior. Next base: position 78,470,194 of record OX940880.1, on the reverse strand, counting down.
CCGATGATCGACGATTGATGATTGATAATTGATGATTGAAGATTGATGGTTGATGATTGATGATTGATGAGTGATGTATGATTACTGATGTTGGACAATTGATGATTGATGATTAATGAGTGCTGATTGATGATTGATTATTGATGAGTGCTGATTGATGATTGTTGATTGGTGATTGATGATTGTTGATTGATGATTGATGATTTATGATTGAAGATAGATGTTTGATGATTGATGATTGATGATCGATGACCGATGATTGATGATTGATGATTGATGATTGATGATTGATGTTTAATGATTGTTGATTGATGATTGATGCTTGATGATTGATGACTGATGATTGATGATGATGATTGATGATTGATGATTTCTGATTGATGATTGATGATTGATAATTGATGATTGATGATTGATGATTGATTATTGATGATTGGTGATTGATGTATGATTACTGATGTTGGACAATTGATGATTGATGATTAATGAGTGCTGATTGATGATTGAAAATTCATGATTGATGATTGATTATTGATGAGTGCTGATTGATGATTGTTGATTGGTGATTGATGATTGTTGATTGATGATTGATGATTTATGATTGATGATAGATGTTTGATGATTGATGATTGATGATCGATGACCAATGATCGATGATTGATGATTGATGATAGATGATAGATGATTGATGATTGGTGATTGATGATTGAAGATTGAAGATTGATGAGTGATGATTGATGTTTAATGATTGATGATTGAAGATTAATTATTGATGATTGACAATTTATGATTGATGATGGATGCTTGATGACTAACCAATGCTGAGTGATGATTGATGATTGATGAGTGATGATTGATTGTTATTGAATAATGGTTGACGATTGAAGACTCATGATTGATGATTCATGTTTGATGATTGATGATTGAAGTTTGATGAATGATTTCCGACGATTGAAGGTTGATGATTGATGATTAATATTTGAGGTTTGATGATTGTTAATTGATGATTGATGGTTGATGATTGATGATTGATGATTTATGATTGATGAATGATGAATGATGATTGATGATTGATGATTGATAAGGAGCGATTGAAAATTGATGAAAGATGATTGATGATTGATGGTTGGTGATTGATGGTTGATGATCGATGTCTGATGATTGATGATCGAAGACCGATGATCGACGATTGATGATTGATAATTGATGATTGAAGATTGATGGTTGATAATTGATGATTGATGATTGATGTATGATTACTGATGTTGGACAATTGATGATTGATGATTAATGAGTGCTGATTGATGATTGATTGTTGATGAGTGCTGATTGATGATTGTTGATTGGTGATACATGATTGTTGATTGATGATTGATGATTTATGATTGATGATAGATGTTTGATGATTGATGATTGATGATCGATGACCGATTATTGATGATTGATGATTGATGATTGATATTTAATGATTGTTGATTGATGATTGATGCTTGATGATTGATGACTGATGATTGATGATGATGATTGATGATTGATGATTTCTGAATTATGATTGATGATTGATGATTGATGATTGATAATTGATGATTGATGATTGATGATTGATGATTGATTATTGATGATTGATGATTGATGTATGATTACTGATGTTTGACAATTGATGATTGATGATTAATGAAAGCTGATTGATGATTGAAGATTCATGATTGATGATTGATAATTGATGAGTGCTGATTGATGATTGTTGATTGGTGATTGATGATTGTTGATTGATGATTGATGATTTATGATTGATGATAGATGTTTGATGATTGATGATTGATGATCGATGACCAATGATCGATGATTGATGATTGATGATTGATGATTGATGGTTGATGATTGATGATTGATGATGGATGATTGATGATTGATGATTGATGATTGATGATTGATGATTGATGATTGATGATTGATGATTGATGATTGATGATTGATGATTGATGATTGATGATTGATGATTGATGATTGATGATTGATGATTGATGATTGATGACTGATGATTGATGATTGAGGATCGATGATCCATGATAGAATTTTGATGATTGAAGATTAATGAGTGATTATTAATGATTGATGATTGAAGATTGATGAATGATGATTCATTACTGATGAGTGCTGATTAGTGAGTGCTGATTGACCATCGATGATAAATATCTGAGAATTAATGATCGATGATTGATGGCTGATGATTGAGGATTGACTATTCAATCCTCATGATTTATGATTGGTTATGAATGATTAATGTTTGATTATCAATGGTTTAGGATTGAAGATTTATGACTGATGAGTGAGAGTCAGTGATTGCTGATTGAAGAATGAAAGCTAACATTTTATGATTGGTTGATCATGAGTGTAGATTGATGATTGATGAGTGATGACTGATGGTTGCAAATTGACGACTACTGATTAATTTCAGATTGTTGATGAGTGATTATTCATGATTGATGATTAACTTTTGACGATGGATGATTGCTGATTAATTATTAATGATTTATGATTGATAATTGATGATGAATGATTGATGATAGAACGTTGAGAATTAATGAGTGATGATTGATGATTTTCGGTTTGTGATTGATGAGTGATGATCGATGATTAAGGATTGAAGATTAATGGTAAATGATTGATAATTGATCATTGATGATTGATGATTGTTGATTGGGGATTGATAATTGATGAATGATGATTGAGGATTGATGATTGATGATAGATGATAGATGAGTGAGGATTGATGATTGATGATTGATGATTGATATTTAATGATTGATGATTGAAGATTAATTATTGATGATTGACAATTTATGATTGATGATGGATGCTTGATGACTAACCAATGATGAGTGATGATTGATGATTGATGAGTGATGATTGATTATTGATGAGTACTGATTGATGATTGTTGATTGGTGATTGATGAGTGTTGATTGATGATTGATGATTGATGATAGATGTTTGATGATTGATGATTGATGATTGATGATCGATGACCGATGATTGATGATTGATGAGTGATGATTGTTGATTTATGATTGATGTTTGATGATTGTTGATTGATGATTTATGATTGTTGATTGATGATTAATGATTGATGATTGATGATTGATGATTTTTGATTGATGATTGATGATTGATGATTGATGATTGATGATTGATTATTGATGATTGATGATTGATGTATGATTACTGATGTTGGACAATAGATGATTGATGATTAATGAGTGCTGATTGATGATTGAAGATTCATGATTGATGATTGATTATTGATGAGTGCTGATTGATGATTGTTGATTGGTGATTGATGATTGTTGATTGATGATTGATGATTTATGATTGATGATAGATGTTTGATGATTGATGATTGATGATTGATGATTGATGATGGATGAGTGATGATTGATGATTGATGATTGATGATTGATGACTGATGATTGATGATTGAGGATCAATGATCCATGATAGAATTTTGATGATTGAAGATTAATGAGTGATTATTAATGATTGATGATTGAAGATTGATGAATGATGATTCATTAATGATGAGTGCTGATTAGTGATTGCTGATTGACCATTGATGATAAATATCTGAGAATTAATGATCGATGATTGATGGCTGATGATTGAGGATTGGCTATTAATCCTCATGATTTATGATTGATTATGAATGATGAATGTTTGATTATCAATGGTTTAGGATTGAAGATTTATGACTGATGAGTGAGAGTAATTGTTTGCTAATTGAAGAATGAAAGCTAACATTTTATGATTGGTTGATCATGAGTGTAGATTGGTGATTGATGAGTGATGACTGATGGATGGAAATTGATGACTGCTGATTAATTTCTGATTGTTGATGAGTGATTATTCATGATTGATGATTAACTTTTGACGATGGATGATTGCTGATTAATTATTAATGATTTATGATTGATAATTGATGATGAATGATTGATGATAGAACGTTGAGAATTAATGAGTTGTGATTGATGGTTTACGGTTTGTGATTGAAGAGTGATGATCGATGATTAAGGATTGAAGTTTAATGGTAAATGATTGATGATTGATCATTGATGATTGATGATTGATGATTGTTGATTGGGGATTGATAATTGATGCATGATGATTGAGGATTGATGATTGATGATAGATGATTGATGATTGGTGATTGATGATTGATGATTGAAGATTGATGAGTGATGATTGATGTTTAATGATTGATGATTGATGATTGATGATTAATTGTTGATGATTGACAATTTATGATTGATGATGGATGCTTGATGACTAACCAATGATGAATGATGATTGATGATTGATGAGTGATGATTGATTGTTAGTGAATAATGGTTGACGATTGAAGACTCATGATTGATGATTCATGTTTGATGATTGATGATTGAAGTTTGATGAATGATTTCCGACGATTGAAGGTTAATGATTGATGATTAATATTTGAGGATTGATGATTGTTAATTGATGATTGATGATTGATAATTTATGATTGATGAATGATGATTGATGATTGATGATTGATTTGTGTTGATGTATCAGTTACGATTGAAAATTGATTGCTAATTATCGAAGACTTGTGACTTGTGATTTATATTTGATGATTGAATGTAGATATTAAATTATTGATGATTGATGATGGATTATCATGGATTGGTGATTGATGATTTATGATTCATTAGTGACGATTGAAGCTTGATGATTGATGGCTGATGATGGATGAATGATGATTATAGATTGATGATTGATAAGGTGCGATTGAAAATTGATGAAAGATGATTGATGATTGATGGTTGGTGATTGATGGTTGATGATCGATGTTTGATGATTTATGATAAATAATTGATGACTGATGATTGATGATTGAATATTGATGATTGGTGAGTTTTGATTGATTATTGTTGGTTGATGATTGATGGTTGAGGATTGGTAATCAATGATTGATTTCTGATGATATATGATCCAAGACCGATGATCGACGATTGATGATTGATAATTGATGATTGAAGATTGATGGTTGATGATTGATGATTGATGATTGACGATTGACGATTGACGATTGATGATTGATGATTGATGGTTGCTGATTGATGATTGATTATAGATGATTGATGATTGGTGATTGATGATCGATGATTGATAATGTATGATTGCTGATTGATGATTGATGATCGATGATTAATGATTGATGATTGATGATGGATAATTGATGATTGATTATTAATAATTGATCATTGATTATTGATGCTTTGTGATTGATGATTGATTATTATTGATGTATAAGTTTCGACTGAAAATTGATTACTGACTAACGAAGACTGATGACCTAGGATTTATATTTGATGATTAATGATCAATAATTGATGGTTGATGATAGATTATCGGTGATTGATGCGTGACGATTTATTATTGATTAGTGTGATTGAAGATTGATGACTGATGATTGGTGTTTGATGATTGATGATTGATGATTGATAATTGATGATTGATGTTTGATGATTGTTGATTGATGATTGTTGATTGATGATTGATGATTGATGATTAATAATTGATAATTGATGATTGATGATTGATAATTGATAATTGATGATTGATGATTGATGATTGATGATTGATGAGTGATGATTGATAATGGATGATTAATAAATGGTGATTGATAATTGATGTATGATAATTGATGAGTGATGAGTGATGGTTGATGTTTGACAATTGATGATTGATGATCGCGGGTTGATGGTTGAAGATTGATGATTGATGATTGATGATTGGTGATTGATGATTGATGATTGATTATTGATTATTGATTATTGATTATTGATTATTGATGATTGATGATTGATGAGAGATGATGGATGATTTATGATTGATGAATGATGATTGACGATTGAAGATTGATGAGTGATGATTGATGATTTATGATTGAGAATTGATGATTGATGATTGATGATCATTGATTGATGATTGATGATTGTTGATTGATCATTGATGATTGATGATTGATGACTGATGATTGATGCTTGAAGATTCGTGATTGTTGATCGATGATTGATGAGTGTGATTGATGATTTATGGTTGATGATTGATGCTTGATGATTGATGAATGACGATTGCTGATTGATGATTGATGACTGATGATGGATGAGATATGATAGATGATTGATGATTTAGGATCGATGATCCATGATAGAATTTTTATGATTGAAGATTAATGATTGATTATTATTACTGGCGATTGAAGATTGATGATTGATGATTAATTACTGATGAGTGCTGATTAGTGATTGCTGATTGAACATTGATGATAATTATTTGGGAATTAATGATCGATGATTCATGACTGATGATTGAGGAGTGATTATTCAAGACTGGCGATTTATGATTGGTTATGAATGATAAATGTTTGATTATTCATGGTTTAAAATTGAAGTTTTATGAGTGATGAGTGACAGTCAATGATAGCGTATTGAAGAATGAAAGCCAACGTTTTATGATTGGTTGTTCATGATTGTAGATTGATGATTGATAAGTGATGTCTGATGATTGAAAATTGACGACTACTGATTAATTTCTGATTGTTGATGAGTGATGAGTGATTATTGATGATTATTGATTAACTTTTGACGATTGATGATTGATGATTATCTATTAATGATTTATGATTGATAATTGATGATGAATAATTGATGATATAACGGTGAGAATTAATGATTGATGATTAACGATTGATAATTGATGATTGTTTATTGATTATTGATGATAAATGCTTGATCACTAATGAATGATGAGTGGTGATTGATGATTTACGGTTTGTGATTGATGATCGATGATTTAGGATGGAAGATTAATGATTAATGATTGATGATTGCGGGTTGGGGATTTATAATTAATGAATGATGATTGATGATAGATGATTGATGATTGATGATTGGTGATTGGTGATTGATGATTGATAAGTGAGGATTGATGATTGATGATTCATGATTCATGATTGATGATTGATGATTGGTGATTTTTGATTGATGATTGGTGATTGATGAGTGCTGATTGATGATTGTTGATTGGTGATTGATGATTGATGATTGATGAGTGATGATTGATGAGTGATGATTGATGAGTGACGATTTGTGATGGAGAATGGATGCTTGATGACTAACCAATGATGAGTGATGGTAGATGATTGATGATTTATGAGTGATGATTGATGTTGAATATTTGATGATTGATGATCGCTGATTGATAATTGATGATTCATGGTTGTTAATTGATGATGGATGATTGATGGCTGATGATTGATAATTGACGATTGATGATTGATGATTGATGATTGATGATTGATGGTTGCTGATTGTTGATTGATGATAGATTAAATATGATTGATGATTGATGATTGGTGATTGATGATTGATGATTGATGACTGATGATTAATGATTGATGATTCATGATTGATGAGCGATGATTGGTGTGTTTGATGATTGATGACCGATGATCGATGGTTGATTATTGATGAATCATGATTGATGATTGATGATTGATGATTGATGGTTGATGATTGATAATTGATGATTGATGGTTGATGATTGATGATTTTTGATTGATGATTGATGATTGATGAGTGCTGATTGATGATCGTTGATTGGTGATTGATGATTGATGATTGATGATTGATGAGTGATGATTGATGAGTGATGATTGATGAGTAATGATTGATGAGTGATGATTGATTATTGGTGAGTGATGATTGGTAATTGAGAATTGTTGATTGATCATAAATGACTGACTTTTGATTATTGATAATTGATGATTGATGAGTGAATATTGATCATTTACGATCGACGATTAAGATTTATGATTGATGATTGATGTTTGATGATTGATAATTGATGATTGGTGATCGCTGATTGATGATTGAAGATTGATTATTGATGAGTGATGATTGATGATTGATAATTGGTGAATAATGACTGATGATTGATAAATGATGATTGATGATTGATGATTGATAATTGATGATTAATGACTGATGATTATTGATTGATGATTGATAAATGAGGATTGATGATTGATGATTGATAATTGTTAATTGATGATTGATGGTTATTGATTGGTGATTGATGGTTGATGATTGTTGATTGGTGATAGATGATTGATGAGTGATGATTGATGAGTGATGATTGATGATTGATTATTTATGATTGATGATTGATTGTCGATGAATGATGATTTAAGATTGATGGTTGATGATTGATGATTAATGACTGATTATTGATTATTGATGATTGATGATTGATGAATTCTAATTGATGATAGAAGATTGGTGAGTGATGATTGATGGTTGATGATTGATGAATGATTGTTGATGATTAATAAATGATGATTGATGATTGATGAGTGGTTTTTGATGATTGGTTATTGATGATTGAAGTTCGATCTCCGATGATCCATGATGGATGATTGATGATTGATGATGGAAAATTGCTGATTGATGATTGATGAATGATGATTGATGATTGATGATTGATTATTGATTATTGATGATTGATGTTCGATGATTGATGATTTATGATTGATGATAGATGATTGAAGATTGATGAGTGATGATTGATGATTGATGATTGATGATTGATGATTGATAAATGATGATTGATGATTGATGATTTATGATTAATGATTGGTGATTGAAGATTGATGAGTCATGATTGATGATAAATGATTGATGATTGATTATTGATGATAATGATGATTGATGATTGATGATAAATGGTTGCTGAGTGATGATTGATGATCGATGTTTGATGATTGGTGATTGATGAGTGATGATTGATGATTGAAGATTGATAATTGATGATTGACGATTATGATTGATGATTGATGATTGATGATTGATGATTGATGATTGATGATCGATGTTTGATGATTGATGATTGATGATTGATGATTGATGATTCATGATTCATGATTGATGATTGATGATTGAAGATTGATGATTGATGATTGATGATTGATGATTGATGATTGATGATTGATGATTGATGATTGATGAATGATGATTGATGATTGATGATTGATGATTGATGATTGATTATTGATTATTGATGATTGATAATTGATGATTTATGATTGATGATTGGTGATTGAAGATTGATGAGTGATGATTGATGATTGATGATTGATAATTGATGATTGATGTTTGATGATTGTTGATTGATTATTGTTGATTGATGATTGATGATTGATGATTGATGTTTGATGATTGATGATTGATGATTGATAATTGATAATTGATGATTGATGATTGATGATTGATGAGTGATGATTGATAATGGATGATTAATAAATGGTGATTGATAATTGATGTATGATAATTGATGAGTGATGAGTGATGATTGATGTTGGACAATTGATGATTGATGATCGCGGGTTGATGGTTGAAGATTGATGATTGATGATTGGTGATTGGTGATTGATGATTGATGATTGATGATTGATTATTGATTATTGATGATTGATGATTGATGAGAGATGATGGGGGATTTATGATTGATGAATGATGATTGACGATTGAAGATTGATGAGTGATGATTGATGATTTATGATTGATGATTGATGATTGATGATTGATGATTGATGATTATTGATTGATGATTGATGATTGATGATTGTTGATTGATCATTGATGATTGATGATTGATGACTGATGATTGATGCTCGAAGATTCGTGATTGTTGATTGATGATTGATGAGTGTGGTTGATGATTTATGATTGATGCTTGATGATTGATGAATGATGTTTGCTGATTGATGATTGATGACTGATGATGGATGAGATATGATAGATGATTGATGATTTAGGATCGATGATCCATGATAGAATTTTTATGATTGAAGATTAATGATTGATTATTATTACTGACGATTGAAGATTGATGATTGATGATTAATTACTGATGAGTGCTGATTAGTGATTGCTGATTGACCATTGATGATAATTATTTGGGAATTAATGATCGATGATTGATGACTGATGATTGAGGAGTGATTATTCAAGACTGGCGATTTATGATTGGTTATGAATGATAAATGTTTGATTATTCATGGTTTAAGATTGAAGTTTTATGAGTGATGAGTGACAGTCAATGATACCGTATTGAAGAATGAAAGCCAACGTTTTATGATTGGTTGTTCATGATTGTAGATTGATGATTGATAAGTGATGTCTGATGATTGAAAATTGACGACTACTGATTAATTTCTGATTGTTGATGAGTGATGAGTGATTATTGATGATTATTGATTAACTTTTGACGATTGATGATTGATGATTAACTATTAATGATTTATGATTGATAATTGATGATGAATAATTGATGATATAACGGTGAGAATTAATGATTGATGATTAACGATTGATAATTGATGATTGTTTATTGATTATTGATGATAAATGCTTGATCACTAATGAATGATGAGTGGTGATTGATGATTTACGGTTTGTGATTGATGATCGATGATTTAGGATTGAAGATTAATGATTAATGATTGATGATTGCGGGTAGGGGATTTATAATTAATGAATGATGATTGATGATTGATGATTGATGATTGGTGATTGATGATTGATGATTGATAATTGAGGATTGATGATTGATGATTGATGATTCATGATTGATGATTGATGATTGGTGATTTTTGATTGATGATTGGTGATTGATGAGTGCTGATTGATGATTGTTGATTGATGATTGATGATTGATGAGTGATGATTGATGAGTGATGATTGATGAGTGACGATTTGTGATGGAGAATGCATGCTTGATGACTAACCAATGATGAGTGATGGTAGATGATTGATGATTTCCGATTTATGAATGATGATTGATTGTTAGTGGATATTGGTTGACGATTGAAGAATGATGATTGACGATTCATGTTTGATGTTTGATAATTGAAGTTTGATGATTGATGATTCATGTTCGATGATTTATGACTGATGATTGATGTTGAAGATTAGATGATTGATGATCGCTGATTTATAATTGATGATTCATGGTTGTTAATTGATGATGGATGATTGATGGTTGATAATTGACGATTGATGATTAATGATTGATGATTCATGATTGATGAGCGATGATTGGTGTGTTTGATGATTGATGACCGATGATCGATGATTGATTATTGATGATTGGTGTTTGATGATTGATGATTGATGATTGATGGTTGATGATTGTTGATTGATGATTGGCGATTGATGAATGATTACTGATGTTGGGCAATTGATGATTGATGAATCATGATTGATGATTGATGATTGATGGTTGATGATTGATGATTGATGATTGATGAGTGCTGATTGATGAGTGCTGATTGATTATTGTTGATTGGTGATTGATGATTGATGATTGATGATTGATGATTGATGATTGATGAGTGATGATTGATGAGTGATGATTGATGAGTAATGATTGATGAGTGATGATTGATTATTGAAGACTGATGATTGATGATTGATGATTCATTATTAATGAGTGATAATTTACGATTGATAATTTATGATTGATAATTGGTGATTGATAAGTGATGATTGATGATTGATGAGTGATGATTGATGTCGGACTATTGATGATTGATGATTGATGATCGATGATTGATGCTTGCAGATTGATGATTGGTGATTGATGATTGGTGATTGATGATTGATGATTGATTGTTGATGAGTGATGATTGGTGATTGAGAATTGTTGATTGATCATAAATGATTGACTTTTGATTATTGATAATTGATGATTGATGACTAATGATTGATCATTTACGATCGACGATTAAGATTTATGATTGATGATTGATGTTTGATGATTGATAATTGATGATTGATGATCGCTGATTGATGATTGAAAATTGATGATTGATGAGTGATGATTGATGATTGATTATTTATGATTGATGATTGATTTTTGATGAATGTTGATTTAAGATTGATGGTTGATGATTGATGATTAATGATTGATTATTGATTATTGATGATTGATGATTGATGAATTCTAATTGATGATTGAAGATTGGTGAGTGATGATTGATGATTGATGGTTGATGATTGCTGATTGACGGTTGATGATTAATAAATGATGATTGATGATTGATGATTGATTGTTGATGATTGGTTATTGATGATTGAAGTTCGATCTCCGATGATCCATGATGGATGATTGATGATTGATGATTGAAAATTGCTGATTGATGATTGATGATTGATGATTGATGATTGATTATTGATTATTGATGATTGATGTTCGATGATTGATGATTTGTGATTGATGATAGATGATTGAAGATTAATGAGTGATGATTGATGATTGATGATTGATAAATGATGATTGATGATTGATGATTGATGATTTATGATTGATGATTGGTGATTGAAGATTGATGAGTCATGAGTGATGATTAATGATTGATGATTGATTATTGATGATAATGATGATTGATGATTGATGATAAATGGTTGCTGATTGATGATTGATGATTGATGATCGATGTTTGATGATTGGTGATTGATGAGTGATGATTGATGATTGAAGATTGATAATTGATGATTGACGATTTATGATTGATGATTGATGATCAATGATTGATGATTGATGATTGGTGATCGATGTTTGATTATTGATGATTAATGATTGATGATTGATGATTGATGTTTCATGATTGATGATTGATGATTGAAGATTGATGATTGATGATTGATGATTGATGATTGATGATTGATTATTGATGATTGATGATTGATGATTGATGATTTATGATTTATGATTGATGATTGGTGATTGAAGATTGATGAGTGATGATTGATGATTAATGATTGATGATTGATGGTTGGTGATTATGATGATTGATGATAAGTGGTTGATGATTGATGATTGATGATTGAGGAGTGGTGAATGATTATTGAAGATTGATGATTGATGATCGATGTTTGATGATTGATTATTATTGATTGTTGATTGATGATTGATGATTGATGATTGATGATTTATGAATGATGATTGATGATTGATGATTGCTGATTGATAATTGATGATTGATGATCAATGATTGATGATTGATGAATGATGATTGATGATTGATGATTCATGATTGATGATTGTTGATTGATGATTTATGACTGATGATTGATGATTGATGACTGATGATTGATGATTGATGATTGATGATCGATGTTTGATGATTGATGATTATTGATTGTTGATTGATGATTGATGATTGATGATTAATGATTGATGATTGATGATTGCTGATTGATAATTGATGATTGATGATCAATGATTGATGATTGATGATTGAAAATCGGTGATTGGTGTTTGATGATTAATCATCGATGATCGATGATCGGTGATTGATGAATGATGATTGATGTTTGATGATTGATTTTTGATGATTAATGATTGATGATTGATGTTTGATGATTGATGATTGATGATTGATGATTTATGATTACGATGATTGATGATTGATGATTGATGATTGATAATTGATGATTGATGATTGATGATTGATGATTGATGATTGATGATTGATGATTGATTATTGATGATTTATGATTGATGATTGATGATTGATGATTGATGATTGATGATTGATGATTGATGATCGATGTTTGATGATTCATGATTAATGATTGATGATTGATGATTGATGATTGATGATTTATTATTGATGATTGATGATTGCTGATTGATGATTAATGACTGATGAGCGATAATTGATAATTGTTGATTGATGATTGATGAGTGGTGATCGATGATTGACGATTGATGATTGATGACTGATGATTGATGATTGATGATGGATGATTGATGATTGATGATTGATGATTGATGATCGATGATTGAGGATTGATGATTGATGATTGAAGATTGATTAGTGATGATTGATGATTGATGATTGTGATGATTGATGATTGATGATTGATGATTGATAATTGATGATTAATGACTGATGATTAGTGATTGATGATTGAAAAATGAGGATTGATTATTGATGATGGATAATGGTTAATTGATGATTGATGGTTATTGATTGGTGATTGATGATTGATGATTGTTGATTGGTGATAGATGATTGCTGATTGATGAGTGATGATTGATGAGTGATGATTGATTATTTATGATTGATGATTGATTGTTGATGAATGATGATTTAAGGTTGATGGTTGATGATTGATAATTAGTGATTGATTATTGATTATTGATGTTTGATGATTGATGAATTCTAATTGATGATTGATGATTGAAGATTGATGAGTAATGATTGATGATTGATGATTGAAAATCGGTGATTGGTGTTTGATGATTAATCATCGATGATCGATGATCGGTGATTGATAAATGATGATTGATGATTGAGGATTGATTATTGATGATTAATGATTAATGATTGATTATTGATGATTGATGATTGATGATTGATGATTGATGATTGATGATTGATGATTGATGCTAAATGGTTGATGATTGATGATTGATAATTGATGACTGATGATTGATGAGTGATGATTGATGATTGGAGATTGATAGTTGATTATTGATGATTTATGATTGATGATTGATGATTAATGAGTGATGATTGATGATTGATGATCGATGTTTGATGATTGGTGATTAATGATTGATGATTGATGATTGATGATTTATGATTGATGATTGATGATTGCTGATTGATGATTAATAATTGATGAGCGATAATTGATAATTGTTGATTGATGATTGATGATTGGTGATCGATGTTTGATGATTGATGACTGATGATTGATGATTGATGATGGTTGATTGATGATTCATGACTGATGATTGATTATTGATGATTGATGATCGATGATTGAGGATTGATGATTGATGATTGATGATGGATGAGTGAGGATTGATGTTGGAAAATAGATGATTAATGACTAATGATTGATGATTGCTTATTGATGGTTGATGATTGATGATTGATGAATGATAATTGATAATTGATGATTGATGATCAATGATTGATGATTGATAATTGATGATTGATGACTGTTAAGTTTTGATTGATGATTGATGAATGATGATTGTTGATTGATTATTGATGATTGATGATTGATGATCGATGATCGATGATTTATGATTTATGATTGATGATTGATGATTGAAGATTGATGAGTGATGATTGATAATTGATGATTGATAATTGATGATTGATGATTGATGATTGATGATTGATAAATGATGATTGATGATTGATGATTGAAAATTGATGATTGATGAGTTTTGATTGATGAGTGATGAATGATGACTGATGATTGATTATTGATGATTGATGATTGTGATGATTGATGATTGATGATTGATGACTGATGATTGTTGATTGATGATTGACGATTGATGAATGATTACTGATGTTTGGCAATTGATGATTGATTATTGCTGATTTATGATTGATGAATCATGATTGATGATTGATGATTGATAATTGAAGATTGATGATTGATGATTGATGATTTTTGATTGATGATTGATGATTGATGAGTGCTGATTGATGATTGATTAATCATGATTGATGATTGAAGCTTGATGAGTGATGATTGATGAGTGATATTTGATGATTGATGATTGATTATTGATGGTTGATGATTGATGATTGATGATTAATGATTGATGATTGATGATTGATGATTGATGATTGTTGATTGTTGATTGATGATTGACGATTGATGAATGATTACTGATGTTGGGCAATTGATGATTGATGCTTGCTGATTTATGATTGATGAATCATGATTGAGGATTGATGATTGATGATTGATAATTGTTAATTGATGATTGATGGTTATTGATTGGTGATAGATGATTGATGATTGATGATTGATGAGTGATGATTGATTATTTATGATTGATGATTGATTGTTGATGAATGATGATTTAAGATTGATGGTTGATGATGTATGATTAATGATTGATTATTGATTATTGATGTTTGATGATTGATGAATTCTAATTGATGATTGATGATTGAAGATTGATGAGTGATGATTGATGATTGATGGTTGATGATTGATAAATGATGATTGATGATTGATGATTGATTGTTGATTATTGGTTATTGATGATTGAAGTTCGATCTCCGATGATCCATGATTGATGATTGATGACTGATGATTAAAAATTGCTGATTGATGATTGATGATTGATGAATGATGATTGATTATTGATTATTGATGATTGATGTTCGATGATAGATGATTGATGATATATGATTGAAGATTGATGAGTGATGATTGATGATTGTTGATTGATAAATGATGATTGATGATTGATGATTAATGATTTATGATTGATGATCGATGATTGGTGATTGAAGGTTGATGAGTCATGATTGATGATTAATGATTGATGATTGATTATTGATGATAATGATGATTGATGATTGATGATAAATGGTTGCTGATTGATGATTGATGATCGATGTTTGATGATTGATGATTGATGATTGATGAGTGATGATTGATGATTGAAGATTGATAATTGATGATTGACGATTTATGATTGATGATTGATGATTAGTGATTGATGATTGATGATTGATGATTGATGATCGATGTTTGATGATTGATGATTAATGATCGATGATTGATGATTCATGATTGATGATTGATGATTGATTATTGATGATTAATGATTTATGATTGATGATTTATGAGTGATGATTGGTGATTGAAGATTGATGAGTGATGATTGATGATTAATGATTGATGATTGATGATTGATGATTGATGATTGATGATTGATGATTGATGATTGATGATTGATGAGTGGTGAATGATTATTGAAGATTGATAATTGATGATTGATGATTTATGATTGATGATTGATGATTGATGATTGATGACTGATGATTGAAGATTGATGATTGATGATCGATGTTTGATGATTGATGATTATTGTTTGTTGATTGATGATTGATGATTGATAATTGAAGATTGATGATTGATGATTGATGAGTGATGATTGATGATTGATATTTGATGATTGATGATTGATTATTGATGATTGATGATTGATGATTCATGATTAAAGAGTGATCATTTACGATTGATGATTTATGATTGATAATTGGTGATTGATGATTGATAATTGAAGATTGATGATTGATGATTGATGGTTTTTAATTGATGATTGATGATTGATGAGTGCTGATTGATGATTGTTGATTGGTGATTGATGAGTGATGATTGATGAGTGATGATTGATGAGTGATATTTGATGATTGATGATTGATTATTCATGATTGATGATTGATGATTGATGATTGATGATTGATGATTGATGATTCATGATTAATGAGTGATCATTTACGATTGATGATTTATGATTGATAATTGATGATTGATAATTGGTGATTGATATTTGATGACTGATGATTGATGTTTGATGATTGATGATTGATGATTGATGATTGATGATTGGTGATTGATGATTGGTGATAGATGATTGATGATTGATGATTGATGATTGATGATTGATGATTGATGATTGCTGATTGACGATTGATGATCGATCATTGATCATTGATGATATCTAAATGATGAATCATGGCTGTGGATTTATAATTGATGATTGATGATTGATGATTGATGATTGTTGATTGATGATTGAGGATTGATGATTGATGATTGATGATTGATGATTGATAATTGATGAATGATGATTGATGATTGGTGATTGATGATTGATGGTTGATGATTGATGATTGATGATTGATGATTGCTGATTGACGATTGATGATCGATCATTGATCAATGATGATATCTAAATGATGAATCATGGCTGTGGATTTATAATTGATTATTGATGATTGATGATTGTTGATTGATGATTGATGATTGATGATTGATGAGTGATGACTGATAATTGATGATTGATGTTTGATGATTGATGATTGATGATTTATGATGTATGATTGATGATTGATGATTGATGATTGATGATTGATGAATGAAAATTGATGATTGATGATTGGTGATTGCTGATTGACGATTGATGATCGATAATTGATCATTGATGATATCTAAATGATGAATCATGGCTGTGGATTGATAATTGATGATTGATAATTGTTGATTGATGATTGAGGATTGATGATTGATGAATGATGATTGATGATTGATGATTGATGATTGATGATTGATGATTGATGATCGATGATTGATGATTGATGATTGATGATTGATGATTGATGATTGATGATTGATGATTGATGAGTGATGATTGATGATTGATGATTGATGATTGATGATTGATGATTGATGATTGATGATTGATGATTGATGATTGATGATTGATGATTGATGATTGATGATTAATGATTGATGATTGAATATTGTTGATTGATGATTGCTGATTGATGATTGATGATCGATCATTGATCTTTGATGATATCTAAATGATGATTCATGGTTGTGGATTGATAATAGATGATTGATGATTGATGATTGTTGATTGATGATTGAGGTTTGATGATTGATGATTGATGATTGATGATTGATGATTGATGATTGATAATTGATGATTGATGATTGATAATTGATGATTGATGATTGATGATTGATGATTGATGGTTGATGATTGATTATTGCTGATTGACGATTGATGATCGATCATTGATGATTGATGATTGATGATTAATGATTGATGATTGAATATTGTTGATTGATGATTGCTGATTGATGATTGATGATCGATCATTGATCTTTGATGATATCTAAATGATGATTCATGGTTGTGGATTGATAATTGATGATTGATGATTGATGATTGTTGATTGATGATTGAGGTTTGATGATTGATGATTGATGATTGATGATTGATAATTGATGATTGATGATTGATGATTGATGATTGATGATTGATAATTGATGATTGATGATTGATGATTGATGATTGATGGTTGATGTTTGATGATTGCTGATTGACGATTGATGATCGATCATTGATCATTGATGATATCTAAATGATGAATCATGGTTGTGGATTGATCATTGATGATTGATGATTGATGATTGTTGATTGATGATTGAGGTTTGATGATTGATAATTGATGATTGATGATAGATGATTGATGATTGATGATTGATGATTGATGATTGATGTTTGATGATTGATGATTGATGATTGATGATTGATGATTGATGATTGATGATTGATGATTGATGATTGATGATTGATGATTGTTGATTGATGATTGATGATTGACGATTGATGATTGATGATTGATGATTGATGATTGATGATTGATGATTGATGATTGATGATTGATGATTGATGATTGATGATTGATGATTGATGATTGATGATTGATGATTGATGATTGATGATTGATGATTGATGATTGATGATTGATGATTGATGATTGATGATTGATGATTGTTGATTGATGATTGATGATTGATGAGTGATGATTGAAGATTGCTGATTGACGATTGATGATCGATCATTGATCACTGATGATATCTAAATGATGAATCATGGCTGTGGATTTATAATTGATTATTGATGATTGATGACTGATGATTGTTGATTGATGATTGATGATTGATGATTGATGATTGATGATTGATGAGTGATGACTGATAATTGATGATTGATGTTTGATGATTGATGATTGATGATGTATGATTTATGATTGATGATTGATGATTGATGATTGATGATTGATGAATGAAGATTGATGATTGATGATTGGTGATTGATGGTTGATGATTGATGATTGATGATTGCTGATTGATGGTTGATGATTGATGATTGATTATTGATGTGTGGTGATTGATGATCGATGATTGAGGATTGATGATTCATGGTTGATGATTGATGATAGATGAGTGAGGATTGATGTTGGACAATTGTTGATTAATGACTGATGATTGATGATTGCTGATTGATGAGTGATGATTGATGATTGATAATTGATAATTAATGATTGATTATTGATGATCAATGATTGGTGATTGATCATTGATGATTTTTGATTGATAATTGATGATTGATGACTGATAATTGATGATTGATTATTGATGATTGATGATTGATGATTGATGATTGATGATTGATGATTGACGATTAGAGATTGATGATTGATGAATGATGAGTGATGATTGGTGATTGATGATTGATGATTGATGATTGATGATTGATGATTGATGATTGATGATTAATGATTCATGATTGACTATTAACGATTGATGATTGATAATATATGACTAATGATTGAAGATTGATGATTGATGATTGATGGTTGATGATTGATGATTGATGATAGATGATTGATGATTGATGATAGATGATTGATGATTGATGATTGATGATTGATGATTGATGATTGATGATTGGTGATTGATGATTGATGATTTATGATTGATGATTGATGATAAACGATTGATGAGTGAGGATTGATGATTGATGGTTGATAATTGATGATTGATGATTGATAATTGATGATTGATGATTGATGATTGATGATTGATGATTGATGACTGATGATTGATGATTAATAATTGATAATTGATGATTGAAGATTGATGATTGATGGTTGGTGAATGATGATAGATGATTGATAAGTGGTGGTTGATAATTGATGATTGATGATTGATGTTTGGTGATTGATGATTTATGATTGATGATTGAAGAGGGATGAGTGAGCATTGATGTTGGACAATTGATGATTAATGACTGATGATTGATGATTGCTGATTGATGATTGGTAAGTGATGAGTGATGATTGATAATTGATATTTGATGGTTGATGAATAATGATTGATGATAGATGAATGATGATTGATGATTGATGATTGATGATTGATGATTGATGATTGATGATTGATGATTGATGATTGATGATTGATGATTGATGATTGATGATTGATGATTGATGATTGATGATTGATGATTGATGATTGGTGATTGATGATTGATGATCGATCATTGATCTTTGATGATATCTAAATGATGATTCATGGTTGTGGATTGATAATTGATGATTGATGATTGATGATTGTTAATTGATGATTGAGGATTGATGATTGATGATTGATGATTGATGATTGATGATTGATGATTGATGATTGATGATTGATGATTGATGACTGATGATTGATGTTTGATGATTGATGATTGATGATTGATGATTGATGATTGATGATGGATGATTGGTGATTGATGATTGGTGATTGTTGATTGATGATTGATGATTGATGATTGATAATTGATGATTGCTGATTGACGATTGATGATCGATCATTGATCATTGATGATATCTAAATGATGAATCATGGCTGTGGATTTATAATTGATGATTGATGATTGATGATTGTTGATTGATGATTGAGGAGTGATGATTGATGATTGATGATTGATGATTGATGAGTGCTGATTGACGATTGATAATCGATCATTGATCAATGATGATATCTAAATGATGAATCATGGCTGTGGATTTATAATTGATTATTGATGATTGATGATTGTTGATTGATGATTGATGAGTGATGATTGATGAGTGATGACTGATAATTGATGATTGATGTTTGATGATTGATGATTGATGATTGATGATTGATGATTGATGATTGATGATTGATGATTGATGATTGGTGATTGATGATTGATGATCGATCATTGATCTTTGATGATATCTAAATGATGATTCATGGTTGTGGATTGATAATTGATGATTGATGATTGATGATTGTTAATTGATGATTGAGGATTGATGATTGATGATTGATGATTGATGATTGATGATTGATGATTGATGATTGATGATTGATGATTGATGACTGATGATTGATGTTTGATGATTGATGATTGATGATTGATGATTGATGATTGATGATTGGTGATTGATGATTGGTGATTGTTGATTGATGATTGATGATTGATGATTGATAATTGATGATTGCTGATTGACGATTGATGATCGATCATTGATCATTGATGATATCTAAATGATGAATCATGGCTGTGGATTTATAATTGATGAATGATGATTGATGATTGATGATTGGTGATTGATGATTGATGATTGATGATTGATGATTGATGATTGATGAGTGCTGATTGACGATTGATAATCGATCATTGATCAATGATGATATCTAAATGATGAATCATGGCTGTGGATTTATAATTGATTATTGATGATTGATGATTGTTGATTGATGATTGATGAGTGATGATTGATGAGTGATGACTGATAATTGATGATTGATGTTTGATGATTGATGATTGATGATTGATGATTGATGATTGATGATAGATGATGTATGATTGATGATTGATGATTGATGATTGATGATTGATGATTGATGATTGATGATTGATGAATGAAAATTGATGATTGATGATTGGTGATTGCTGATTGACGATTGATGATCGATCATTGATCATTGATGATATCTAAATGATGAATCATGGCTGTGGATTGATAATTGATGGTTGATAATTGTTGATTGATGATTGAGGATTGATGATTGATGAATGATGATTGATGATTGATGATTGATGATTGATGATCGATGATTGATGATTGATGATTGATGATTGATGATTGATGATTGATGATTGATGATTGATGATTGATGATTGATGAATGATGATTGATGATTGATGATTGATGATTAATGATTGATGATTGAATATTGTTGATTGATGATTGCTGATTGATGATTGATGATCGATCATTGATCTTTGATGATATCTAAATGATGATTCATGGTTGTGGATTGATAATTGATGATTGATGATTGATGATTGCTGATTCATGATTGAGGTTTAATGATTGATGATTGATGAGTGATGATTGATGATTGATAATTGATGATTGATGATTGATAATTGATGATTGATGATTGATGATTGATGATTGATGGTTGATGATTGATTATTGCTGATTGACGATTGATGATCGATCATTGATCATTGATGATATTTAAATGATGAATCATGGCTGTGGATTGAAGATTGATGATTGATGATTGATGATTGATGATTGAGGATTGAGGATTGATGATTGATGATTGATGATTGATGATTGATGATTAATGATTGATGATTGATGATTGATGATTGATGATTAATGATTGATGATTGATGAATGATGATTGATGATTGATGATTGATGATTGATGATTGATGATTGATGATTGATGATTGATGATTGCTGATTGATGATTGATGATCGATCATTGATCATTGATGATATCTAAATGATGATTCATAGTTCTGGATTGATAATTGATGATTAATGATTGATAAGTGTTGATTGATGATTGATGATTGACGATTGATGATTGATGATTGATGATTGATGATTGATGATTGGTGATTGATGATTGATGATTAATGATTGATGATTGATGATTGATGATTGATGATTAATGATTGATGATAGATGAATGATGATTGATGATTGATGATTGATGATTGATGATTGATGATTGATGATTGATGATTGATGATTGATGATTGATGATTGATGATTGATGATTGATGATTGATGATTGATGATTGATGATTGATGATTGCTGATTGATGATTGATGATCGATCATTGATCATTGATGATATCTAAATGATGATTCATAGTTGTGGATTGATAATTGATGATTAATGATTGATGATTGTTGATTGATGATTGATGATTGACGATTGATGATTGATGATTGATGATTGATGATTGATCATTGATGATTGATCATTGATGATATCTAAATGATGATTCATAGTTGTGGATTGATAATTGATGATTAATGATTGATGATTGTTGATTGATGATTGATGATTGACGATTGATGATTGATGATTGATGATTGATGATTGATGATTGATGATTGCTGATTGATGATTGATGATTGATGATTGATGATTGATGAATGCTGATTGACGCTTGATGATCGATCATTGATCAATGATGATATCTAAATGATGAATCATGGCTGTGGATTTATAATTGATTATTGATGATTGATGATTGATGATTGATGATTGATGAGTGATGACTGATAATTGATGATTGATGTTTGATGATTGATGATTGATGATTGATGAATGAAAATTGATGATTGATGATTGGTGATTGATGGTTGATTATTGATGATTGATGATTGCTGATTGATGGTTGATGATTGATACTTGATTATTGATGTTTGGTGATTGATGATCGATGATTGAGGATTGATGATTGATGGTTGGTGATTGATGATGGATGAGTGAGAATTGATGTTGGACAATTGTTGATTAATGACTGATGATTGATGATTGCTGATTGATGAGTGATGAGTGATGATTGATGATTGATGATTGATGATTGCTGATTGACGATTGATGATCGATCATTGATCATTGATGATATCTAAATGATGAATCATGGCTGTGGATTGATAATTGATGATTGATGATTGTTGATTGATGATTGACGATTGATGATTGATGATTGATGATTGATGATTGATGATTGATGATTGATGATTGATGATTGATGATCGATGATTGATGATTGATGATTGATGATTGATGATTGATGATTGATGATTGATGATTGATGATTGATGATTGATGATTGATGATTGATGATTAATAATTGATGATTGAATATTGTTGATTGATGATTGCTGATTGATGATTGATGATCGATCATTGATCTTTGATGATATCTAAATGATGATTCATGATTGTGGATTGATAATTGATGATTGATGATTGATGATTGTTGATTGATGATTGAGGTTTGATGATTGATGATTGATGATTGATGATTGATGATTGATAATTGATGATTGATGATTGATGATTGATAATTGATGATTGATGATTGATGATTGATGATTGATGATTGATGGTTGATGTTTGATGATTGCTGATTGACGATTGATGATCGATCATTGATCATTAATGATATCTAAATGATGAATCATGTTTGTGGATTGATAATTGATGATTGATGATTGATGATTGTTGATTGATGATTGAGGTTTGATGATTGATAATTGATGATTGATGATAGATGATTGATGACTGATGATTGATGATTGATGATTGATGTTTGATGAGTGATGATTGATGATTGATGATTGATGATTGATGATTGTTGATTGATGATTGATGATTGACGATTGATGATTGATGATTGTTGATTGATGATTGATGATTGATGATTGATGCTTGATGATTGATGATTGATGATTGATGATTGATGATTGATGATTGATGATTGATGATTGATGATTGATGATTGAAGATTGCTGATTGACGATTGATGATCGATCATTGATCAATGATGATATCTAAATGATGAATCATGGCTGTGGATTTATAATTGATTATTGATGATTGATGATTGTTGATTGATGATTGATGATTGATGATTGATGAGTGATGACTGATAATTGATGATTGATGTTTGATGATTGATGATTGATGATGTATGATTTATGATTGATGATTGATGATTGATGATTGATGATTGATGATTGATGAATGAAGATTGATGATTGATGATTGGTGATTGATGGTTGATGATTGATGATTGATGATTGCTGATTGATGGTTGATGATTGATGATTGATTATTGATGTGTGGTGATTGATGATCGATGATTGAGGATTGATGATTTGTGGTTGATGATTGATGATTGATGATTGATGATTGATGATTGATGATTAGTGAGTGATGATTGATGAATGATGTGTGATGATTGATGATTGATGATTGATGATTGATGATTGATGATTAATGATTGATGATTGATTATTAACGATTGATGATTGATAATATATGACTAATGATTGAAGATTGATGATTGATGATTGATGGTTGATGATTGATGATTGATGATTGATGATTGATGATTGATGATTGATGATTGATGATTGGTGATTGATGATTGATGATTTATGATTGATGATTAACGATTGATGAGTGATGATTGATGATTGATGATTGATGGTTGATGATTGATGATTGATGATTGATGATTGATAATTGATGATTGATGATTGATGATTGATGATTGATGATTGATGACTGATGATTGATGATTGATGAGTGATGATTGATGATTGATGATTAATAATTGATAATTGATGATTGATGATTGATGATTGATGGTTGGTGAATGATGATAGATGATTGATAAGTGGTGGTTGATAATTGATGATTGATGATTGATGATCGCTGATTGATAATTGATGATTGATGATTGATGTTTGGTGAGTGATGATTTATGATTGATGATTGAAGAGGGATGAGTGAGGATTGATGTTGGACAATTGATGATTAATGACTGATGATTGATGATTGCTGATTGATGATTGGTAAGTGATGAGTGATGATTGATGATTGATGTTTGATGGTTGATGAATAATGATTGATGATTTATGATTGATGATTGATGATTAATGACTGATTATTGATGAGTGATGATTGATGATTGATGATTAATAATTGATAATTGATGATTGATGATTGATTATTGATGATTGGTGATTGATGAGTGATGATTGATGATTGTTGATTGATGATTGATGGTTGATGATTGATGATTGATGATAGATGATTGATGATTGATGATTGATGGTTGATGATTGATGATTGATGATTGATGATTGATGATTGATGATTGATGATTGATGATTGATGATTGGTGATTGATGATTGATGATTGATGATTGATGATTGATGATTGATGAGTGTTGACTGACGATTGATGATTGGTGATTGATGATTGTTGATTGATGATTGATGATTGATGATTGATGGTTGATGATTGATGATTGATGATTGATGATTGATGATTGATGGTTGATGATTGATGATTGATAATGGATGATTGATGATTGATGATTGATGATTGATGATTGATGATTGATGATTGATGTTTGATGATTGGTGATTGATGATTGATGATTGATGATTGATGATTGATGATTGATGATTGATGAATGATGATTGATGATTGATGATTGATGATTGATGGTTGATGATTGATGATTGATGATTGATGATTGATGATTGAAGATAGATGATTGATTATTGTTGATTGATGATTGAGGATTGATGATTGATGATTGATGATTGATGATTGATGATTGATGATTGATGAGTGATGATTGGTGATTGATGATTGATGATTGATGATTGATGATTGATGATTGATAATTGATGATTGATGATTGATGATTGATGAATGATTATTGCTGATTGACGATTGATGATCGATCATTGATCAGTGATGATATCTAAATGATGAATCATGGCTGTGGATTGATAATTGATGATTGATGATTGTTGATTGATGATTGAGGATTGATGATTGATGTTTGATGATTGGTGATTGATGGTTGATGATTGATGATTGATGATTGATGATTAATGATTGACGATTGATGATTGATGATTGATGATTGATGATTGATGATTGATGATTGATGATTGGTGATCGATGATTGATGATTGATGATTGATGAGTGATGGTTGATGATTGCTGATTGATGATTGATGATCGATCATTGATCATTGATGATATCTAAATGATGATTCATTGTTGTGGATTGATAATTGATGATTGATGATTGATGATTGTTGATTGATGATTGAAGATTGATGATTGATGATTGATGATTGATGATTGATGTTTGATGATTGATGATTGATGATTGATGATTGATGATTGATGATTGATGATTGATGATTGATGATTGATGATTGATGAGTGATGATTGATAATTGAGGATTTCTGATTGAGGATTGATGATCGATAATTGATCATTGATGATATCTATATGATGAATCATGGCTGTGGATTGATGATTGATGATTGATGATTGAAGATTGATGATTGAGGATTGATGATTGATGATTGATGTTTGATGATTGATGATTGATGATTGATGATTAATGATTGATGATTGATGATTGATGATTGATGATTGATGATTGATGATTGATGATTGATGATTGATGATTGATGATTGATGATTGATGATTGATGATTGATGATTGGTGATTGATGATTGATGATTGATGATTGATGAGTGATGGTTGATGATTGCTGATTGATGATTGATGATCGATCATTGATCATTGATGATATCTAAATGATGATTCATTGTTGTGGATTGATAATTGATGATTGATGATTGATGATTGTTGATTGATGATTGATGATTGATGATTGATGATTGATGATTGATGATTGATGATTGATGATTGATGATTAATGATTGATGACTGATGATTGATGATTGATGATTGATGATTGATGATTGATAATTGATGATTGATTATTGATGATTGATGATTGATGATTGATGATTGATGATTGATGATTGTTGATTGCTGATTGATGATCGATCATTGATCATTGATGATATCTAAATGATGATTCATGGTTGTGGATTGATAATTGATGATTGATGATTGTTGATTGATGATTGAGGATTGATGATTGATGATTGATGATTGATGATTGATGATTGATGATTGATGATTGATGATTGATGATTGATGATTGATGATTGATGATTGATGATTGATGATTGATGATTGATGATTGATGATTGATGATTGATGATTGAAGATTGATGATTGATGATTGATGATTGATGATTGATGATTGATGATTGATGATTGATGATTGATGATTGATGATTGCTGATTGATGATTGATGATTGATGATTGATGATCGATCATTGATCATTGATGATATCTAAATGATGATTCATGGTTGTCGAGTGATAATTGATGATTGTTGATTGATGATTGATGATTGATGATTGATGATTAATGATTGTTGATTGATGATTGATGATTGATGATTGGTGATTGATGATTGATGATTGATGATTGATGATTGTTGATTGACGATGGATGATCGATCATTGATCATTGATGATATCTAAATGATGAATCATGGCGGTGGATTTATAATTGATTATTGATGATTGATGATTGATGATTGTTGATTGTTGATTGATGATTGATGATTGATGATTGATGATTGATGAGTTATTACTGACGATTGATGATTGGTGATTGATGATTGATGATTGTTGAATGATGATTGATGATTGATGATTGATGGTTGATGATTGATGATTGATGATTGCTGATTGTTGATTGATGATTGATGATTGATGATTGATGATTGATGAGTGATGACTGATAATTGATGATTGATGTTTGATGATTGATGATTGATGATGTATGATTTATGATTGATGATTGATGATTGATGATTGATGAATGAAGATTGATGATTGATGATTGGTGATTGATGATTGATGATTGATGATTGCTGATTGATGGTTGATGATTGATGATTGATTATTGATGTGTGGTGATTGATGATCGATGATTGAGGATTGATGATTGATGGTTGATGATTGATGATAGATGAGTGAGGATTGATGTTGGACAATTTTTGATTAATGACTGATGATTGATAATTGCTGATTGATGGGTGATGATTAATGATTGATAATTGATAATTAATGATTGATTATTGATGATCAATGATTGAAGATTGATCATTGATGATTGGTGATTGATAATTGATGATTGATGATTGATAATTGATGACTGATTATTGATGATTGATGATTGATGATTGATGATTGATGATTGATGATGGATGATTGATGATTGATGATTGATGATTGATGATTGATGATTAATGATTGATGATCGATTATTAACGATTGATGATTGATAATATATGACTAATGATTGAAGATTGATGATTGATGATTGATGATTGATGATTGATTATTGATGGTTGATGATTGATGATTGATGATTGATGATTGGTGATTGATGATTGATGATTTATGATTGATGATTGATGATTAACGATTGATGAGTGATGATTTATGATTGATGATTGATGGTTGATGATAGATGATTGATGATTGATGATTGGTGATTAATGGTTGATGATTGATGATTGATGATTGATGATGGATGATTGATGATTGATGATTGATGATTGATGATTGATGATTGATGATTGATGGTTGATGATTGATGATTGAAGATTGATGATTGATGAGTGATGATTGATGATTGATGATTGATGATTGATGGTTGGTGAATGATGATAGATGATTGATAAGTGGTGGTTGATAATTGATGATTGATGATTGATGATCGATGATTGATAATTGATGATTGATGATTGATGTTTGGTGATTGATGATTTATGATTGATGATTGAAGAGGGATGAGTGAGGATTGATGTTGGACAATTGATGATTGATGATTGCTGATTGATGATTGGTAAGTGATGAGTGATGATTGATGATTGATGTTTGATGGTTGATGAATAATGATTGATGATTTATGATTGATGATTGATGATTGATGATTGATGACTGATGATTGATGAGTGATGATTGATGATTAATAATTGATAATTGATAATTGATGATTAATGATTGAATATTGATGATTGGTGATTGATGATTGATGATTGTTGATTGATGATTGATGATTGACGGTTGATGATTGATGGTTGATGATTGATGATTGATGGTTGATGATTGATGATTGATGATTGATGATTGATGAATGATGATTGATTATTGATGATTGATGATTGATGATTGGTGATTGATGATTGATGATTGATGATTGATGATTGATGATTGATGAGTGATGACTGACGATTGATGATTGGTGATTGATGATTGATGATTGTTGATTGATGATTGATGATTGATGATTGATGATTGATGGTTGATGATTGATGATTGATGATTGATGATTGATGGTTGATGATTGATGATTGATTATTGATGATTGACGATTGATGATTGATGATTGGTGATTGATGATTGATGATTGATGATTGATGATTGATGATTGATGATTGATGATTGATGATTGATGGTTGATGATTGATGATTGATGATTGATGATTGATGATTGATGAATGATGATTGATGATTGATGATGGATGATTGATGATTGAAAATTGATGATTGATGATTGATGATTGGTGATTGATGATTGATGATTAATGATTGATGATTGATGATTGATGATTGATGATTGATGATTGATGATTGATGATTGATGATTGGTGATTAATGGTTGATGATTGATGATTGATGATTGATGATGGATGATTGATGATTGATGATTGATGATTGATGATTGATGATTGATGGTTGATGATTGATGATTGAAGATTGATGATTGATGATTGATGATTGATGATTGATGATTGATGATTGATGATTGGTGATTGATGATTGATGATTGATGATTGATGATTGATGATTGATGATTGATGATTGATGATTGATGATTGATGATTGATGATTGATGATTGATGATTGATGATTGATGATTGATGATTGATGATTGATGATTGATGAATGATGATTGCTGATTGATGATTGATAATCGATCATTGATCATTGATGATATCTAAATGATGAATCATGGCTGTGGATTGATAATTGATGATTGATGATTGTTGATTGATGATTGAGGATTGATGATTGATGATTGATGATTGATGATTGATGATCGATGATTGATGATTGATGATTGATGATTGATGATTGATGATTGATGATTGATGATTGCTGATTGATGATTGATGATCGATCATTGATCATTTATGATATCTAATTGATGATTCATGGTTGTGGATTGAAAATTGATGATTGATGATTGTTGATTGATGATTGAAGATTGATGATTGATGATTGATGATTGATGATTGATGATTGATGATTGCTGATTGACGATTGATGATCGATCATTGATCATTATTGATATCAAAATGATTAATCATGGCTGTGGATTGATAATTGATGATAGATGATTGATGATTGTTGATTGATGATTGAGGATTGATGATTGATGATAGATGATTGATGATTGATGATTGATGATTGATGATTGATGATTGATGATTGATGATTGATGATTGATGATTGGTGATTGATGATTGATGATTGATGATTGATGATTGATGATTGATGATTGATGATTGATGATTGATGATTGATGATTGATGATTGATGATTGATGATTGATGATTGATGATTTATGATTGATGATTGATGATTGATGAATGATGATTGCTGATTGATGATTGATAATCGATCATTGATCATTGATGATATCTAAATGATGAATCATGGCTGTGGATTGATGATTGATGATTGATGATTGATGAGTGATGATTGATGATTGATGATTGATGATTGCTGATTGATGATTGATGATCGATCATTGATCATTTATGATATCTAATTGATGATTCATGGTTGTGGATTGAAAATTGATGATTGATGATTGTTGATTGATGATTGAAGATTGATGATTGATGATTGATGATTGATGATTGATGATTGATGATTGATGATTGATGATTGCTGATTGACGATTGATGATCGATCATTGATCATTATTGATATCAAAATGATTAATCATGGCTGTGGATTGATAATTGATGATAGATGATTGATGATTGTTGATTGATGATTGAGGATTGATGATTGATGATAGATGATTGATGATTGATGATTGATGATTGATGATTGGTGATTGATGATTGATGATTGATGATTGATGATTGATGATTGATGATTGATGATTGATGATTGATGATTGGTGATTGATGATTGATGATTGATGATTGATGATTGATGATTGATGATTGATGGTTGATGATTGCTGATTGATGATCGATCATAGATCATTGATGATATCTAAATGATGATTCATTGATGTGGATTGATAATTGATGATTGATGATTGATGATTGTTGATTGATGATTGAGGATTGATGATTGATGATTGATGATTGACGATTGATGATTGATGATTGATGATTGATGATTGATGATTGATGATTGATGATTGATGATTGATGATTGATGATTGATGATAGATGATTGATGATTGATGATTGATGATTGATGATTGATGATTGATGATTGATGATTGATGATTGATGACTGATGATTGATGATTGATGATTGATGATTGCTGATTGAGGATTGATGATCGATCATTGATCATTGATGATATCTAAATGATGAATCATGGCTGTGGATTGATAAATGATGATTGATGATTGATGATTGATGATTGTTGATTGATGATTGAGGATTGATGATCGATGATTGATGATTGATGATTAATGATTGATGATTAATGATTGATGATTGATGATTGATGATTGATGATTGATGATTGATGATTGATGATTGATGATTGATGATTGATGATTGATGATTGATGATTGATGATTGCTGATTGATGATTGATGATCGATCATTGATCATTGATGATATCTAAATGATGATTCATGGTTGTGGATTGATAATTGATGATTGATGATTGTTGATTGATGATTGAGGATTGATGATTGATGATTGATGATTGATGATTGATGATTGATGATTGATGATCGATGATTGATGATTGATGATTGATGATTGATGATTGATGATTGCTGATTGCTGATTGATGATTGATGATTGATGATTGATGATCGATCATTGATCATTGATGATATCTAAATGATGATTCATGGTTGTGGAGTGATAATTGATGATTGTTGATTGATGATTGATGATTGATGATTGATGATTGGTGATTGATGATTGATGATTGATGATTGATGATTGTTGATTGACGATTGATGATCGATCATTGATCATTGATGATATCTAAATGATGAATCATGGCGGTGGATTTATAATTGATTATTGATGATTGATGATTGATGATTGATGATTGTTGATTGTTGATTGTTGATTGATGAGTGATGATTGATGATTGATGAGTGATGACTGACGATTGATGATTGGTGATTGATGATTGAAGACTGTTGAATGATGATTGATGATTGATGATTGATGGTTGATGATTGATGATTGATGATTGATGATTGATGATTTCTGATTGATGATTGATGATCGATCATTGATCATTGATGATATCTAAATGATGATTCATGGTTGTGGATTGATAATTGATGATTGATGATTCTTGATTGATGATTGAGGATTGATGATTGATGATTGATGATTGATGACTGATGATTGATGATTGATGATTGCTGATTGATGATTGATGATTGATGATTGATGATTGATGAATGATGATTGATGATTGATGATTGATGATTGATAATTGATGACTGATGTTTGATGATTGATGATTGATGATTGATGATTGATGATTGATGATTGATGGTTGATGATTGATTATTGATGATTGATGATTGATGATTGATGACTTATGATTGATGATTGATGATTGATATTTGATGATTGATGATTGATGATTGTTGATTGATGGTTGATGGTTGATGGTTGATGATTGATGATTGATGATTGATGATTGATGATTGATGACTGATGATTGTTAATTGTTGATTCATGATTGATGATTGAGGATTGATAATTGATGATTGATAATTCATGATTGATGATTGATGATTGATGATTGATGATTGATGATTGATGAATGATGATTGATGATTGATGATTGATGATTGATGCCTGATCAGCGATGATTGATGATTGAAGATTGATGATTGATTAATGATGATTGATGATTGATGATTGATGATTGATGAGTAATAATTAATGATTGATGATTGATGAGTGATGATTGATGAGTGATGACTGACGATTGATGATTGGTGATTGATGATTGATGATTGATAATTGATGATTGATGATTGATGATTGATGCTTGATGAGCGATGACTAACGATTGATGATTGATGATTGATGATTGATGATTGATGATTGATGATTGATGATTGATAATTGATGATTGATAATTGATGATTGATGATTGATGATTGATGATTGATGATTGATGGTTGATGATTGATTATTGATGATTGATGATTGATGACTTATGATTGATGATTGATGATTGATGACTGATGATTGTTGATTGTTGATTCATGATTGATGATTGAGGATTGATAATTGATGATTGATAATTCATGATTGATGATTGATGATTGATGATTGATGTTTGATGATTGATGATTGATGATTGATGATTGATGATTGCTGATTGATGATTGATGATGGATCGTTGATGATTGATGATTTCTAAATGTGAATTCATGGTAGTGGATTGATAACTGATGATTGATGATTGACGATTGATGATTGATGTTTGATGATTGATGATTGTGATGATTGATGATTGATGATTGTTGATTGATGGTTGATGAGTGATGACTGACGATTGATGATTGGTGATTGATGATTGATGATTGTTGATTGATGATTGATGATTTATCTTTGATGATTGATGATTGATAATTGATGATTGATGATTGATGATTGATGATTGATGATTGATGATTGATGATTGATGCCTGATCAGCGATGATTGATGATTGAAGATTGATGATTGATGAATGATGATTGATGATTGATGATTGATAATTCATGATTGATGAGTGATAATTGATGATTGATGAGTGATGATTGATGAGTGATGACTGAAGATTGATGATTGGTGATTGATGATTGATGATTGATAATTGATAATTGATGATTGATGATTGATGATTGATGATTGATGATTGATGCTTGATGAGCAATGACTAACGATTGATGATTGATGATTAATGATTGATGATTGATAACTGATGATTGATAATTGATGAATGATGATTGGTGATTGCTGATTGACGATTGATGATTGATGATTGATGATTGATGCTTGATGAGCGATGATTGATGATTGATGATTGAAGATTGATGATTGATGATTGAGGATTGATGATTGATGATTGATGATTGATGATTGATGATTGATGATTGATGATTGATGAGTGATGATTGATGATTCATGATTTATGATTGATGCTTGATGAGCGATGATTGATGACTGATGATTGATGATTGATTATTGATGATTGATGATTTACGATTGATGATTGATGATTGTTGATTGTTGTTTGATGATTGAGGATTGATGATTGATGATTGATGATGGATGATTGATTATTGATGATTGATGATTGATGAGTGATGATTGATGAGTGATGACTGATGAATGATGATTGGTGATTGATGTTTGATGATTGTTGATTGATGATTGATGATTGATGATTGATGATTGATGAGTGATGTTTGATGCTTAATGCTTCATGAGGGATGATTGATGATTGATAATTGATGATTAATTATTGATGATTGATGATTGATAAATGATAATATCTGACTGATGATTGATGATTGATGGTTTATGATTGATGATTGATGATTGATGAATGATGATTGATGATTATTGATTGATAATTGATGGTTGAGGATTGATGATTGATGATTCATGATTGATGATTGATGACTGATGATTGATGAATGATGATTGATGATTGATGATTGATGATTGATGACTGATGATTGATGATTGATGATTGATGATTGATGATTGATGATTGATGATTGATGATTGATGATTGATGATTGATGATTGATGATTGAGGATTGATGATTGATGATTGATGATTGATGATTGATGATTGATGATTGATGATTGATGATTGCTGATTGATCATTGATGATCGGTCATTGATCATTGATGATATCTAAATGATGATTCATGGTTGTGGATTTATAATTGATTATTGATGATAGATGATTGTTGATTGATGATTGATGATTGAGGATTGATGATTGATGATTGATGATTGATGATTGATGATTAATGATTGATGATAGATGATTGATGATTGATGATTGATGATTGATGATTGATGATTGATGATTGGTGATTGATGATTGATGATTGATGATTGATGATTGATGAGTGATGGTTGATGATTGGTGATTGATGATTGATGATCGATCATTGATCATTGATGATATCTAAATGATGATTCATTGTTGTGGATTGATAATTGATGATTGATGATTGATGATTGTTGATCGATTATTGAGGATTGATGATTGATGATTGATGATTGATGTTTGATGATTGATGATTGATGATTGATGATTGATGATTCATGATTGATGATTGATGATTGATGATTGATGATTGATGATTGATGATTGATGATTGATGATTGATGATTGATGAGTGATGATTGATGTTTGTTGATTGATGATTGATGATTGATGATTGATGATTGATGATTGATGATTGATGATTGATGAGTGATGACTGACGATTGATGATTGGTGATTGAAAATTGATGACTGTTGATTGATGATTGATGATTTATGATTGATGATTGATGGTTGCTGATTGATGATTGATGATTGATGATTAATGATTAATGATTGATGATTGATGATTGATGATTGTTGATTGATGATTGATAATTGATGATTGATCATTGATGATTGATGATTGATGATTGATGAGAGATGACTGACGATTGATGATTGGTGATTGATGATTGATGATTGTTGATTGATGATTGATGATTTATGATTGATGATTGATGGTTGCTGATTGATGATTGATGATTGATGATTGATGATTAATGATTGATGATTGATGATTGATGATTGTTGATTGATGATTGATAATTGATGATTGATGATTGATGATTGATGATTGGTGATTGATGATTGATTATTGAGGTTTGATGATTGATGATTGATGATTGATGATTGATGATTGAGGATTGATGATTAATGATTGATGATTGATGTTTGATGATTGATGATTGATGATTGATGATTGATGATTGATGATTGATGATTGATGATTGATGATTGATGATTGATGATTGATGATTGATGATTGATGATTGATGAGTGATGACTGACGATTGATGATTGGTGATTGATGATTGATGATTGATGATTGTTGATTGATGATTGATGATTTATGATTGATGATTGATGGTTGCTGATTGATGATTGATGATTGATGATTAATGATTGATGATTGATGATTGATGATTGATGATTGATGATTGATGATTGATGATTGATGATTGATGATTGATGGTTGCTGATTGATGATTGATGATTGATGATTAATGATTGATGATTGATGATTGTTGATTGATGATTGATAATTGATGATTGATGATTGATGATTGGTGATTGATGATTGATTATTGAGGTTTGATGATTGATGATTGATGATTGATGATTGATGATTGATGATTGATGAGTGTTGATTGATGATTGATGATCGATCATTGATCATTGATGATATCTAAATGATGAATCATGGCTGTGGATTGATAATTGATGATTGATGATTGTTGATTGATGATTGAGGATTGATGATTGATGATTGATGATTGAAGATTGATGATTGGTGATTGATGATTGCTGATTGATGATTGATGAGTGATGATTGATGATTGATGATTGATGATTGATGGTTGATGATTGATGATTGATGATTGATGATTGATGATTGATGATTGATGATTGATGATTGATGATTGATGAGTGATGACTGACGATTGATGATTGGTGATTGATGATTGATGATTGTTGATTGATGATTGATGATTTATGATTGATGATTGATGATTGATGGTTGCTGATTGATGATTGATGATTGATGATTGATGATTAATGATTGATGATTGATGATTGATGATTGATGATTGTTGATTGATGATTGATAATTGATGATTGATGATTGATGATTGATGATTGATGATTGATGATTGGTGATTGATGATTGATTATTGAGGTTTGATGATTGATGATTGATGATTGATGATTGATGATTGATTATTGATGATCGATCATTGATCATTGATGATATCTAAATGCTGATTCATTGTTGTGGATTGATAATTGATGATTGATGATTGTTGATTGATGATTGAGGATTGATGATTGATGATTGATGATTGATGTTTGATGATTGATGATTGATGATTGATGATTGATGATTGATGATTGATGATTGATGATTGATGATTGATGATGGATGAGTGATGACTGACGATTGATGATTGGTGATTGATGATTGATGATTGTTGATTGATGATTGATGATTTATGATTGATGATTGATGGTTGCTGATTGATGATTGATGATTGATGATTGATGACTAATGATTGATGATTGATGATTGATGATTATTGATTGATGATTGATAATTGATGATTGATGATTGATGATTGATGATTGATGATTGGTGATTGATGATTGATTATTGAGGTTTGATGATTGATGATTGATGATTGATGATTGATGATTGATGATCGATCATTGATCATTGATGATATCTAAATGATGAATCATGGCTGTGGATTGATAATTGATGATTGATGATTGATGATTGTTGATTGATGATTGAGGATTGATGATTGATGATTGATGATTGAAGATTGATGATTGGTGATTGATGATTGATGATTGATGATTGATGAGTGATGATTGATGATTGATGATTGATGATTGATGATTGATGATTGATGATTGATGATTGATGATTGATGATTGATGATTGATGATTGATGATTGATGATTGATGATTGATGATTGATGATTGATGATTGATGATTGCTGATTGATGATTGATGATCGATCATTGATCATTGATGATATCTAAATGATGAATCATGGCTGTGGATTGATAATTGATGATTGATGATTGATGATTGTTGATTGATGATTGAGGATTGATGATTGATGATTGATGATTGACGATTGATTATTGATGATTGATGATTGATGATTGACGATTGATGATTGATGATTAATGATTGATGATTCATGATTGATGATTGATGATTGATGATTTCTGATTGATGATTGATGATCGATCATTGATCATTGATGATATCTAAATGATGATTCATGGTTGTGGATTGATAATTGATGATTGATGATTGATGATTGTTGATTGATGATTGAGGATTGATGATTGATGATTGATGATTGATGATTGATGATTGATGATTGATGATTGCTGATTGATGATTGATGATTGATGATTGATGATTGATGAATGATGATTGATGATTGATGATTGATGATTGATGATTGATGATTGATGATTGATGATTGATGATTGATGATTGATGATTGATGATTGATGATTGATGATTGATGATTGATGATTGATGATTGCTGATTGACAATTGATGATCGATAATTGATCATTGATGATATCTAAATGATGATTCATGGTTGTGGATTGATAATTGATGATTGATGATTGATGATTGTTGATTGATGATTGAGGATTGATGATTGATGATTGATGATTGATGATTGATGATTGATGATTGCTGATTGATGATTGATGATTGATGATTGATGATTGATGATCGATCATTGATCATTGATGATATCTAAATGATGAATCATGGCTGTGGATTGATAATTGATGATTGATGATTGATGATTGTTGATTGATGATTGAGGATTGATGATTGATAATTGATGATTGACGATTGATTATTGATGATTGATGATTGATGATTGACGATTGATGATTGATGATTAATGATTGATGATTCATGATTGATGATTGATGATTGATGATTTCTGATTGATGATTGATGATCGATCATTGATCATTGATGATATCTAAATGATGATTCATGGTTGTGGATTGATAATTGATGATTGATGATTGATGATTGTTGATTGATGATTGAGGATTGATGATTGATGATTGATGATTGATGATTGATGATTGATGATTGATGATTGATGATTGCTGATTGATGATTGATGATTGATGATTGATGATTGATGATTGATGATTGATGATTGATGAGTGATGACTGACGATTGATGATTGGTGATTGATGATTGATGATTGTTGATTGATGATTGATGATTTATGATTGATGATTGATGGTTGAGGATTGATGATTGATGATTGATGATTAATGATTGATGATTGATGATTGATGATTGATGATTGATGATTGATGATTGATGATTGATGATTGATGATTGATGATTGATGATTGATGATTGATGATTGATGATTGATGAGTGATGACTGACGATTGATGATTGGTGATTGATGATTGATGATTGTTGATTGATGATTGATGATTTATGATTGATGATTGATGGTTGCTGATTGATGATTGATGATTGATGATTAATGATTGATGATTGATGATTGTTGATTGATGATTGATAATTGATG
Source organism: Stratiomys singularior (assembly GCA_954870665.1). Classification (NCBI taxonomy): domain Eukaryota; kingdom Metazoa; phylum Arthropoda; class Insecta; order Diptera; family Stratiomyidae; genus Stratiomys; species Stratiomys singularior. Next base: position 78,428,977 of record OX940880.1, on the reverse strand, counting down.
ATTGATGATTGATGATTGGTGATTGATGATTGATTATTGAGGTTTGATGATTGATGATTGATGATTGATGATTGATGATTGATGATTGATGAGTGTTGATTGATGATTGATGATCGATCATTGATCATTGATGATATCTAAATGATGAATCATGGCTGTGGATTGATAATTGATGATTGATGATTGATGTTTGTTGATTGATGATTGAGGATTGATGATTGATGATTGATGATTGAAGATTGATGATTGGTGATTGATGATTGCTGATTGATGATTGATGAGTGATGATTGATGATTGATGATTGATGATTGATGATTGATGGTTGATGATTGATGATTGATGATTGATGATTGATGATTGATGATTGATGATTGATGATTGATGATTGATGAGTGATGACTGACGATTGATGATTGGTGATTGATGATTGATGATTGTTGATTGATGATTGATGATTTATGATTGATGATTGATGATTGATGGTTGCTGATTGATGATTGATGATTGATGATTGATGATTAATGATTGATGATTGATGATTGATGATTGATGATTGTTGATTGATGATTGATAATTGATGATTGATGATTGATGATTGATGATTGATGATTGGTGATTGATGATTGATTATTGAGGTTTGATGATTGATGATTGATGATTGATGATTGATGATTGATGATTGATGATTGATGATCGATCATTGATCATTGATGATATCTAAATGATGATTCATTGTTGTGGATTGATAATTGATGATTGATGATTGATGATTGTTGATTGATGATTGAGGATTGATGATTGATGATTGATGATTGATGTTTGATGATTGATGATTGATGATTAATGATTGATGATTGATGATTGATGATTATTGATTGATGATTGATAATTGATGATTGATGATTGATGATTGATGATTGATGATTGATGATTGATGATTGATGATTGATGATGGATGAGTGATGACTGACGATTGATGATTGGTGATTGATGATTGATGATTGTTGATTGATGATTGATGATTTATGATTGATGATTGATGGTTGCTGATTGATGATTGATGATTGATGATTAATGATTGATGATTGATGATTGATGATTATTGATTGATGATTGATAATTGATGATTGATGATTGATGATTGATGATTGGTGATTGATGATTGATTATTGAGGTTTGATGATTGATGATTGATGATTGATGATTGATGATTGATGATCGATCATTGATCATTGATGATATCTAAATGATGAATCATGGCTGTGGATTGATAATTGATGATTGATGATTGATGATTGTTGATTGATGATTGAGGATTGATGATTGATGATTGATGATTGAAGATTGATGATTGGTGATTGATGATTGATGATTGATGATTGATGAGTGATGATTGATGATTGATGATTGATGATTGATGATTGATGATTGATGATTGATGATTGATGATTGATGATTGATGATTGATGATTGATGATTGATGATTGATGATTGATGATTGCTGATTGATGATTGATGATCGATCATTGATCATTGATGATATCTAAATGATGAATCATGGCTGTGGATTGATAATTGATGATTGATGATTGATGATTGTTGATTGATGATTGAGGATTGATGATTGATGATTGATGATTGACGATTGATTATTGATGATTGATGATTGATGATTGACGATTGATGATTGATGATTAATGATTGATGATTCATGATTGATGATTGATGATTGATGATTTCTGATTGATGATTGATGATCGATCATTGATCATTGATGATATCTAAATGATGATTCATGGTTGTGGATTGATAATTGATGATTGATGATTGATGATTGTTGATTGATGATTGAGGATTGATGATTGATGATTGATGATTGATGATTGATGATTGATGATTGATCATTGCTGATTGATGATTGATGATTGATGATTGATGATTGATGAATGATGATTGATGATTGATGATTGATGATTGATGATTGATGATTGATGATTGATGATTGATGATTGATGATTGATGATTGATGATTGATGATTGATGATTGATGATTGCTGATTGACAATTGATGATCGATAATTGATCATTGATGATATCTAAATGATGAATCATGGCTGTGGATTTATAATTGATTATTGATGATCTATGATTGATGATTGTTGATTGATGATAGATGATTGATGATTGATGAGTGCTGACTGACGATTGATGATTGGTGATTGATGATTGATGATTGTTGATTGATGATTGATGAGTGTTGATTGATGATTGATGATCGATCATTGATCATTGATTATATCTAAATGATGAATAATGGCTGTGGATTGATAATTGATGATTGATGATTGATGATTGTTGATTGATGATTGAGGATTGATGATTGATGATTGATGATTGAAGATTGATGATTGGTGATTGATGATTGATGATTGATGATTGATGAGTGATGATTGATGATTGATGATTGATGATTGATGATTGATGATTGATGGTTGATGATTGATGATTGATGATTGATGATTGATGATTGATGATTGATGATTGATGATTGATGATTGATGATGGATGAGTGATGACTGACGATTGATGATTGGTGATTGATGATTGATGATTGTTGATTGATGATTGATGATTTATGATTGATGATTGATGATTGATGGTTGCTGATTGATGATTGATGATTGATGATTGATGATTAATGATTGATGATTGATGATTGATGATTGATGATTGGTGATTGATGATTGATTATTGAGGTTTGATGAGTGATGATTGATGATTGATGATTGATGATTGATGATTGATGATTGATGATTGATGATCGATCATTGATCATTGATGATATCTAAATGATGATTCATTGTTGTGGATTGATAATTGATGATTGATGATTGTTGATTGATGGTTGAGGATTGATGATTGATGATTGATGATTGATGATTGATGTTTGATGATTGATGATTGATGATTGATGATTGATGATTGATGATTGATGATTGATGATTGATGATTGATGATTGATGATTGATGATTGATGATTGATGATTGATGATTGATGATTGATGAGTGATGACTGACGATTGATGATTGGTGATTGATGATTGATGATTGTTGATTGATGATTGATGATTTATGATTGATGATTGATGGTTGCTGATTGATGATTGATGATTGATGATTGATGATTGATGATTAATGATTGATGATTGATGATTGATGATTGTTGATTGATGATTGATAATTGATGATTGATGATTGATGATTGATGATTGATGATTGATGATTGGTGATTGATGATTGATTATTGAGGTTTGATGATTGATGATTGATGATTGATGATCGGTCATTGATCATTGATGATATCTAAATGATGAACATGGCTGTGGATTGATAATTGATGATTGATGATTGATGATTGTTGATTGATGATTGAGGATTGATGATTGATGATTGATGATTGATGATTGAAGATTGATGATTGGTGATTGATGATTGATGAATGATGATTGATGAGTGATGATTGATGATTGATGATTGATGATTGATGATTGATGATTGATGATTGATGATTGATGATTGATGATTGATGATTGATGATTGATGATTGATGATTGATGATTGATGATTGATGATTGATGATTGATGATTGATGATTGATGATTGCTGATTGATGATTGATGATCGATCATTGATCATTGATGATATCTAAATGATGAATCATGGCTGTGGATTAATAATTGATGATTGATGATTGATGATTGTTGATTGATGATTGAGGATTGATGATTGATGATTGATGATTGATGATTGACGATTGATTATTGATGATTGATGATTGATGATTGACGATTGATGATTGATGATTAATGATTGATGATTGATGATTGATGATTGATGATTGATGATTTCTGATTGATGATTGATGATCGATCATTGATCATTGATGATATCTAAATGATGATTCATGGTTGTGGATTGATAATTGATGATTGATGATTGTTGATTGATGATTGAGGATTGATGATTGATGATTGATGATTGATGATTGATGATTGATGATTGATGATTGATGATTGATGATTGATGATTGCTGATTGATGATTGATGATTGATGATTGATGAATGATGATTGATGATTGATGATTGATGATTGATGATTGATGATTGATGATTGATGATTGATGATTGATGATTGTTGATTGATGATTGATGATCGACAATTGATCATTGATGATATCTAAATGATGAATCATGGCTGTGGATTTATAATTGATTATTGATGATCTATGATTGATGATTGATGATTGTTGATTGATGATAGATGATTGATGATTGATGAGTGCTGACTGACGATTGATGATTGGTGATTGATGATTCATGATTGTTGATTGATGATTGATGATTGATGATTTATCATTGATGATTGATGATTGATAATCGATGATTGATGATTGATGATTGATGATTGATGCCTGATAAGCGATGATAGATGATTGAAGATTGATGATTGATGAATGATGATTGATGATTGATGATTGATGATTGATGATTGATGAGTGATAATTGATGATTGATGAGTGATGATTGATGAGTGATGACTGACGATTGATGATTGGTGGTTGATGATTGATGATTGATGATTGATAATTGATGATTGATGATTGATGATTGATGATTGATGATTGATGCTTGATGAGCGATGACTAACGATTGATGATTGATGATTAATGATTGATGATTGATGATTGATGATTGATGATTGATGATTGATAATTGATGATTGATGATTGATGATTGATGATTGATTAGTGATGATTGATGATTAATGATTGATGACTTATGATTGATGATTGATGATTGATGATTGATGATTGTTGATTGACCGTTGATGGTTGATTCATGATTGATGATTGAGGATTGATAATTGATGATTGATAATTGATGATTGATGATTGATGATTGATGATTGATGTTTGATGATTGATGATTGATGATTGATGATTGATGATTGCTGATTGATGATTGATGATGGAACGTTGATGATTGATGATTTCTAAATGATGATTCATGGTAGTGGATCGGTAACTGATGATTGATGATTGATGATTGATGATTGATGTTTGATGATTGATGATTGTGATGATTGATGATTGATGATTGTTGATTGATGGTTGGTGATTGATGATTGATGATTGATGATTGGAGATTGATGATTGATGATTGATGATTGATGATTGATGATTGATGATTGATGATTGATGATAGATGATTGATGAGTGATGACTGTCGTTTTATGATTGGTGATTGATGATTGATGATTAATGATTGATGATTGATATTTGATGATTGATAATTGATGAATGATGATTGATGATTGACGATTGATGATTGATGATTGATGATTGATGCTTGATGAGCGATGATTGATGATTGATGATTGAAGATTGATGATTGATGATTGATGATTGATGATTGAGGATTGATGATTGATGATTGATGATTTATGATTGATGATTGATGATTGATGATTGATGATTCATGATTGATGATTGATGCTTGATGAGCGATGATTGATGACTGATGATTGATGATTGATTATTGATGATTGATGATTTACGATTGATGATTGATGATTGATGATAGATGATTGTTGATTGTTGTTTGATGATTGAGGATTGATGATTGATGATTGATGGTTGATGATGGATGATTGATTATTGATGATTATTAATTGATGAGTGATGACTGATGAATGATGATTGATGATTGATGTTTGATGCTTAATGCTTCATGAGGGATGATTGATGATTGATAATTGATGATTAATTATTGATGATTGATGATTCATGATTGATAAATGATAATATCTGACTGATTATTGATGATTGATGATTGATGGTTTATGATTGATGATTGATGAATGATGATTGATGATTATTGATTGATATTTGATGGTTGAGGATTGATGATTGATGATTGATGATTGATGAATGATGATTGATGATTGATGATTGATGATTGATGATTGATGATTGATGATTGATGATTGATGATTGATGATTGATGATTGATGATTGATGAATGATGATTGATGATTGATGATTGATGATTGATGATTGATGATTGATGATTGATGATTGATGATTGATGATTGATGATTGATGATTGATGATTGATGATTGATGATTGCTGATTGATAATTGATGATCGATCATTGATCATTGATGATGTCTAAATGATGATTCATGGTTGTGGATTTATAATTGATTATTGATGATTGATGATTGTTGATTGAAGATTGATGATTGAGGATTGATGATTGATGATTGATGATTGATGATTGATGATTGATGATTGATGATTGATGATTGATGATTGATGATTGATGAGTGATGACTGACGATTGCTGATTGATGATTGATGATTGGTGATTGATGATTGATGATTGTTGATTGATGATTGATGATTTATGATTGATGATTGATGGTTGCTGATTGATGACTGATGATTGATGATTGATGATTGATGATTGATGATTGATGATTGATGATTGATGATTGTTGATTGATGATTGATGATTGATGATTGATGATTGATGATTGATGATTGATGATTTGTGATTGATGATTGATGATTGATGTTTGATGATTGATGATTGATGATTGATGATTGATGATTGACGATTGATGATTGATGATTGATGATTGATGATCGATCATTGATAATTGATGATATCTAAATGATGAATCATGACTGTGGATTGATAATTGATGATTGATGATTGATGATTGTTGATTGATGATTGAGGATTGATGATTGATGATTGATGATTGATGATTGATGATTGATGATTGTTGATTGATGATTGATGATTGATGATTGATGATTGATGATTGATGATTGATGATTGATGATTGATGATTGATGATTGGTGATTGATGATTGATGATTGATGTTTGATGATTGATGATTGATGATTGATGATTGATGATTGATGATTGATGATTGATGATGGATGATTGTTGATTGATGATTGATGATTGATGATTGGTGATTGATGATTGATGATTGATGTTTGATGATTGATGATTGATGATTGATGATTGATGATTGATGATTGATGATTGATGATTGATGATTGATGATTGATGATTGACGATTGATGACTGATGATTGATGATTGATGATTGATTATCGATCATTGATCATTGATGATATCTAAATGATGAATCATGACTGTGGATTGATAATTGATGATTGATGATTGATGATTGTTGATTGATGATTGAGGATTGATGATTGATGATTGATGATTGATGATTGTTGATTGATGATTGATGATTGATGAGCGATGATTGATGATTGATGATTGATGATTGGTGATTGATGATTGATGTTTGATGATTGACGATTGATGATTGATGATTGATGATTGATGATTGAGGATTGATGATTGACGATTGATGATTGATGATTGATGATTGATGATTGATGATCGATCATTGATCATTGATGATATCTAAATGATGAATCATGACTGTGGATTGATAATTGATGATTGATGATTGATGATTGTTGATTGATGATTGAGGATTGATGATTGATGATTGATGATTGATGATTGATGATTGATGATTGATGATTGATGATTGATGATCGATCATTGATCATTGATGATATCTAAGTGATGATTCATGGTTGTGGATTGATAATTGATGATTGATGATTGATGATTGTTGATTGATGATTGAGGATTGATGATTGATGATTGATGATTGATGATTGATGATTGATAATTGATGATTGATGATTGATGATTGATGATTGATGATTGCTGATTGACAATTGATGATCGATAATTGATCATTGATGATATCTAAATGATGAATCATGGCTGTGGATTTATAATTGATTATTGATGATCGATGATTGATGGTTGATGATTGTTGATTGATGATTGAGGATTGATGATTGATGATTGATGATTGATGATTGATGATTGTTGATTGATGATTGATGATTGATGATTGATGATTGATGATTGATGATTGATGATTGATGATTGATGATTGATGATTGGTGATTGATGATTGATGATTGATGTTTGATGATTGATGATTGATGATTGATGATTGATGATTGATGATTGATGATTGATGATTGATGATGGATGATTGTTGATTGATGATTGATGATTGATGATTGATGATTGGTGATTGATGATTGATGATTGATGTTTGATGATTGATGATTGATGATTGATGATTGATGATTGATGATTGATGATTGATGATTGATGATTGATGATTGATGATTGATGATTGATGATTGATGATTGATGATTGATGATTGATGATTGATGATTGATGATTGATGATTGATGATTGATGATTGATGATTGATGATTGATTATCGATCATTGATCATTGATGATATCTAAATGATGAATCATGACTGTGGATTGATAATTGATGATTGATGATTGATGATTGATGATTGCTGATTGATGATTGATGATTGATGATTGATGATTGATGAATGATGAATGATTATTGATGATTGATGATTGATGATTGATGATTGATGATTGATGATTGATGATTGATAATTGATGATTGATGATTGATGATTGATGATTGATGATTGCTGATTGACAATTGATGATCGATAATTGATCATTGATGATATCTAAATGATGAATCATGGCTGTGGATTTATAATTGATTATTGATGATCGATGATTGATGGTTGATGATTGTTGATTGATGATTGATGATTGATGAGTGATGACTGACGATTGATGATTGGTGATTGATGATTGATGATTGTTGATTGATGATTGATGATAGATGATTTATCATTGATGATTGATGATTTATAATTGATGATTGATGATTGATGATAGATGATTGATGATTGATGATTGAAGATTGATGATTGATGAATGATGATTGATGATTGATGATTGATGATTGATGATTGATGAGTGATGATTGATAAGTGATGATTGATGAGTGATGACTGACGATTGATGATTGGTGATTGATGATTGATGATTGATGATTGATAATTGATGATTGATGATTGATGATTGATGATTGATGATTAATGATTGATGATTGATGATTGATGCTTGATGAGCGATGACTAACGATTGATGATTGATGATTAATGATTGATGATTGATGATTGATGATTGATGATTGATGATTGATGATTGATGATTGATGATTGATAATTGATGATTGATGATTGATGATTGATGATTGATGATTGATGATTGATGATTGATGATTGATGATTGATGATTGATGATTGATGATTGATGATTGATTATTGATGATTGATGATTGATGATTGATGATTGATGACTTATGATTGATGATTGATGATTGATGATTTTTGATTGAAGGTTGATGGTTGATGATTGACGATTGATGATTGATGATTGATGATTGATGATTGATGATTGATGTTTGATGATTGATGATTGATGATTGATGATTGATGATTGCTGATTGATGATTGATGATGGATCGTTGATGATTGATGATTTCTAAATGATGATTCATGGTAGTGGATTGATAACTGATGATTGATGATTGATGATTGATGTTTGATGATTGATGATTGTGATGATTGATGATTAATGATTGTTGATTGATAGTTGATGATTGATGATTGATGATTGAGGATTGATGATTGATGATTGATGATTGATGATTGTTGATTGATGATTGATGATTGATGATTGATGATTGATGATTGATGATTGATGATTGATGATAGATGATTGATGAGTGATGACTGTCGTTTTATCATTGGTGATTGATGAATGATGATTAATGATTGATGATTGATATTTGATGAGTGATGATTGATGAGTGATGACTGACGATTGATGATTGGTGATTGATGATTGATGATTGATGATTGATAATTGGTGATTGATGCTTGATGAGCGATGACTAACGATTGATGATTGATGATTAATGATTGATGATTGATGATTGATGATTGATAATTGATGATTGATGATTGATGATTGATGATTGATGATTGATGATTGATGATTGATGATTGATGATTGATGATTGATGATTGATTAATGATGATTGATGATTGATGATTGATGATTGATGATTGATGATTGATGACTTATGATTGATGATTGATGATTGATGATTGATGATTTTTGATTGATGGTTGATTGTTGATGATTGACGATTGATGATTGATGATTGATGATTGATGATTGATGATTGATGATTGATGATTGATGATTGATGATTATTGATTGATGATTGATGATTGATGATTGAATATTGATGATTGCTGATTGATGATTGATGATCGATCATTGATCATTGATGATATCTAAAAGATGATTCATGGTTGTGGATTTATAATTGATTATTGATGATTGATGATTGATGATTGTTGATTGATGATTGATGATTGAGGATTGATGATTGATGATTGTTGATTGATGATTGATGATTGATGATTGATGATTGATGATTGGTGATTGATAATTGATGATTGATGTTTGATGATTGATGATTGATGATTGATGATTGATGATTGATGATTGATGATTGATGATTGATGATTGATGATTGATGATTGATGATTGATGATTGATGATTGATGATTGATGAGTGATGATTGATGATTGATGATTGATGATTGATGATTGATGATTGCTGATTGATGATTGATGATCGATCATTGATCATTGATGATATCTAAATGATGATTCATGGTTGTGGATTGATAAGTGCTGATTGTTGATTGATGATTAAGGATTGAAGATTGATGATTGATGATTGATGATTGATGATTGATGATTGATGATTGATGATTGATGATTGATGATTGATGATAGATGATTGATGAGTGATGACTGACGATTGATGATTGGTGATTGATGATTGATGATAGATGATTGATCATTGATGATTGATGATTGATAATTGATGATTGATGACTGATGATTGATGATTGATGATTGAGGATTGATGATTGATGATTGATGATTGATGATTGATGATTGATGATTGATGATTGATGATTGATGATTGATGATTGATGATTGATGATTGATGATTGATGATTGATTATTGATGATTGATGAGTGATGATTGATGAGTGACGATTGATGATTGATGAGTGATGACTGCCGATTGATGATTGGTGATTGATGATTGATGATTGATGATTGATAATTGATGATTGATGATTGATGATTGATGCTTGATGAGCGATGATTGATGATTGATAATTGATGATTGATGATTGATGATTGGTGCTTGATGAGCGATGACTAACGAATGATGATTGATGATTGTGATGATTGATGATTGTTGATTGATGGTTGATGATTGATGATTGATGATTGATGATTGATGATTGAGGATTGTTGATTGATGAATGATGATTGATGATTGATGATTGATGATTGGTGATTGATGATTGATGATTGATGTTTGATGATTGATGATTGCTGATTGATGATTGATGATTGATGATTGATGATTGATGATTGATGATTGATGATTGCTGATTGATGATAGATGATTGATGATTGATGATCGATCATTGATCATTGATGATATCTAAATGATGAATCATGGTTGTGGATTGATAATTGATGATTGTTGATTGATGATTAAGGATTGAAGATTGATGATTGATGATTGATGATTGATGATTTAGGATTGTTGATTGATGATTGATGATTGATGATTGATGATTGGTGATTGATGATTGATGATTGATGATTGATGTTTGATGATTGATGATTGATGATTGATGATTGATGATTGATGATTGATGATTGATGATTGATGATTGAAGATTGATGATTGATGATTGATGATTGATGATTGATGATTGATGCTTGATGAGCGATGACTGACGATTGATGATTGATGATTAATGATTGATGATTGATGATTGATGATTGATGATTGATGAGTGATGATTGATAATTGATGATTGATGATTGATGATTGATGCGTAATGAGCGATGACTAACGATTGATGATTGATGATTGTGATGATTGATGATTGTTGATTGATGTTTGATGATTGATGATTGATGATTGATGATTGAGGATTGATGATTGATGAGTGATGATTGATGATTGGTGATTGATGATTGATGATTGATGATTGATGATTGATGATTGATGATTGATGATTGATGATTGATGATTGATAATTGATGATTGATGATTGATGATTGATGATAGATAATTGATGAGTGATGACTGACGATTGTTGATTGCTGATTGATGATTGATGATTGATCATTGATGATAGATAATTGATGATTGATGATTGATGATTGAGGATTGATGATTTGTGATTGATGATTGATGATTGATGACTGATGAGTGATGATTGATGAGTGACGATTGATGATTGATGAGTGATGACTGACGATTGATGATTCGTGATTGATGATTGATGATTGATTATTGATGATTGATAATTGATGATTGATGATTGATGATTGATGATTGATGCTTGATGAGCGATGACTGACGATTGATGATTGATGACTGATGATTGATGATTGATGATTGATGATTGATGATTGATGATTGATGGTTGATGATTGATGATTGATAATTGATGATTGATGATTGATGATTGATAATTGATGATTGATGATTGATGATTGATGATTGATGCTTGATGAGCGATGACTAACGATTGATAATTGATGATTGTGATGATTGATGATTGATGATTGTTGATTGATGGTTGATGATTGATGATTGATGCTTGATGATTGATGATTGATGATTGATGATTGATGATTGATGATTGATGATTGATGATTGATGATTGATGATTGCTGATTGATGATTGATGATTGATGATCGATCATTGATCTTTGATGATATCGAAATGATGATTCATGGTTGTGGATAGATAATTGATGATTGTTGATTGATGATTAAGGATTGAAGACTGATGATTGATGATTGATGATTGATGATTGATGATTGATGATTGATGATTGATGATCGATCATTGATCTTTGATGATATCTAAATGATGATTCATGGTTGTGGATTGATAATTGATGATTGTTGATTGATGATTAAGGATTGAAGACTGATGATTGATGATTGATGATTGATGATTGATGATTGATGATAGATGATTGATGAGTGATGACTGACGATTGATGATTGGTGATTGATGATTGATGATTGATCATTGATGATTGATGATTGATGATTGATGATTGATGATTGATGAGTGATGATTGATGATTGATGATTGATGATTGATGATTGATGATTGATGATTGATGATTGATGATTGATGATTGATGATTGATGATTGATGATTGCTGGTTGATGATTGATGATTGATGATTGATGATTGATGATTGATGATTGATGATTGATGATTGATGATTGATGATTGATGATTGCTGGTTGATGATTGATGATTGATGATCGATCATTGATCTTTGATGATATCTAAATGATGATTCATGGTTGTGGATTGATAATTGATGATTGTTGATTGATGATTAAGGATTGAAGACTGATGATTGATGATTGATGATTGATGATTGATGATTGATGATAGATGATTGATGAGTGATGACTGACGATTGATGATTGGTGATTGATGATTGATGATTGATCATTGATGATTGATGATTGATAATTGATGATTGATGTTTGATGATTGATGATTGATGATTGAGGATTGATGATTGATAATTGATGATTGATGATTGATGATTGATGATTGATGATTGATGATTGATGAGTGATGATTGATGAGTGATGATTGATGATTGATGATTGATGATTGATGATTGATGATTGATGATTGATGATTGATGATAGATGATTGATGAGTGATGACCGACGATTGTTGATTGGTGATTGATGATTGATGATTGATGATTGATGATTGATGATTGATGATTGATGAGTAATGATTGATGAGCGACGATTGATGTTTGATGAGTGATGACTGACGATTGATGATTGGTGATTGATGATTGATGATTGATTATTGATGATTGATAATTGATGATTGATGATTGATGATTGATTATTGATGATTGATGATTGATGATTGATGATTGATGATTGATGCTTGATGAGCGATGACTGACGATTGATGATTGATGATTAATGATTGATGATTGATGATTGATGATTGATGATTGATGATTGATGATTGATGATTGTTAATTGATGATTGATGATTGATGATTGATGATTGATGCTTGATGAGCGATGACTAACGATTGATGATTGATGATTGTGATGATTGATGATTGATGATTGTTGATTGATGGTTGATGATTGATGATTGATGATTGATGATTGAGGATTGATGATTGGTGATTGATGATTGATGATTGATGTTTGATGATTGATGATTGATGATTGATGATTGATGTTTGATGATTGATGATTGATGATTGATGATTGATGATTGATGATTGATGATTGATATTTGATGATTGATGATTGATGATTGATGAGTGATGAGTGATGACTGACGATTGTTGATTGCTGATTGATGATTGATGATTGATCATTGATGATAGATAATTGATGATTGATGATTGATGATTGAGGATTGATGATTTGTGATTGATGATTGATGATTGATGACTGATGAGTGATGATTGATGAGTGACGATTGATGATTGATGAGTGATGACTGACGATTGATGATTCGTGATTGATGATTGATGATTGATTATTGATGATTGATAATTGATGATTGATGATTGATGATTGATGATTGATGCTTGATGAGCGATGACTGACGATTGATGATTGATGACTGATGATTGATGATTGATGATTGATGATTGATGATTGATGATTGATGATTGATGGTTGATGATTGATGATTGATAATTGATGATTGATGATTGATGATTGATAATTGATGATTGATGATTGATGATTGATGATTGATGCTTGATGAGCGATGACTAACGATTGATAATTGATGATTGTGATGATTGATGATTGATGATTGTTGATTGATGGTTGATGATTGATGATTGATGCTTGATGATTGATGATTGATGATTGATGATTGATGATTGATGATTGATGATTGATGATTGATGATTGCTGATTGATGATTGATGATTGATGATCGATCATTGATCTTTGATGATATCGAAATGATGATTCATGGTTGTGGATAGATAATTGATGATTGTTGATTGATGATTAAGGATTGAAGACTGATGATTGATGATTGATGATTGATGATTGATGATTGATGATTGATGATTGATGATCGATCATTGATCTTTGATGATATCTAAATGATGATTCATGGTTGTGGATTGATAATTGATGATTGTTGATTGATGATTAAGGATTGAAGACTGATGATTGATGATTGATGATTGATGATTGATGATTGATGATAGATGATTGATGAGTGATGACTGACGATTGATGATTGGTGATTGATGATTGATGATTGATCATTGATGATTGATGATTGATGATTGATGATTGATGATTGATGAGTGATGATTGATGATTGATGATTGATGATTGATGATTGATGATTGATGATTGATGATTGATGATTGATGATTGATGATTGATGATTGATGATTGCTGGTTGATGATTGATGATTGATGATTGATGATTGATGATTGATGATTGATGATTGATGATTGATGATTGATGATTGATGATTGATGATTGCTGGTTGATGATTAATGATTGATGATCGATCATTGATCTTTGATGATATCTAAATGATGATTCATGGTTGTGGATTGATAATTGATGATTGTTGATTGATGATTAAGGATTGAAGACTGATGATTGATGATTGATGATTGATGATTGATGATTGATGATAGATGATTGATGAGTGATGACTGACGATTGATGATTGGTGATTGATGATTGATGATTGATCATTGATGATTGATGATTGATAATTGATGATTGATGTTTGATGATTGATGATTGATGATTGAGGATTGATGATTGATAATTGATGATTGATGATTGATGATTGATGATTGATGATTGATGATTGATGAGTGATGATTGATGAGTGATGATTGATGATTGATGATTGATGATTGATGATTGATGATTGATGATTGATGATTGATGATAGATGATTGATGAGTGATGACCGACGATTGTTGATTGGTGATTGATGATTGATGATTGATGATTGATGATTGATGATTGATGATTGATGAGTAATGATTGATGAGCGACGATTGATGTTTGATGAGTGATGACTGACGATTGATGATTGGTGATTGATGATTGATGATTGATTATTGATGATTGATAATTGATGATTGATGATTGATGATTGATTATTGATGATTGATGATTGATGATTGATGATTGATGATTGATGCTTGATGAGCGATGACTGACGATTGATGATTGATGATTAATGATTGATGATTGATGATTGATGATTGATGATTGATGATTGATGATTGATGATTGATGATTGTTAATTGATGATTGATGATTGATGATTGATGATTGATGCTTGATGAGCGATGACTAACGATTGATGATTGATGATTGTGATGATTGATGATTGATGATTGTTGATTGATGGTTGATGATTGATGATTGATGATTGATGATTGAGGATTGATGATTGGTGATTGATGATTGATGATTGATGTTTGATGATTGATGATTGATGATTGATGATTGATGTTTGATGATTGATGATTGATGATTGATGATTGATGATTGATGATTGATGATTGATATTTGATGATTGATGATTGATGATTGATGAGTGATGATTGATGATTGATGATTGATGATTGATGATTGATGATTGATGATTGATGATTGATGATTGATGATTGATGATTGATGATTGCTGATTGATGATTGATGATTGATGATCGATCATTGATCATTGATGATATCTAAATGATGATTCATGGTTGTGGATTGATAATTGATGATTGTTGATTGATGATTAAGGATTGAAGATTGATGATTGATGATTGATGATTGATGATTGATGATTGATGATAGATGATTGATGATTGATGATTGATGCTTGATGAGCGATGACTGACGATTGATGATTGATGATTAATGATTGATGATTGATGATTGATGATTGATGATTCATGATTGATGATTGATGATTGATGATTGATGATTGATGATTGATGATTGATAATTGATGATTGATGATTGATGATTGATGATTGATGCTTGATGAGCGATGACTAACGATTGATGATTGATGATTGTGATGATTGATGATTGATGATTGTTGATTGATGGTTGATGATTGATGATTGATGATTGATGATTGAGGATTGATGATTGGTGATTGATGATTGATGATTGATGTTTGATGATTGATGATTGATGATTGATGATTGATGATTGATGGTTGATGATTGATGATTGATGATTGATGATTGATGATTGATGATTGATGATTGATATTTGATGATTGATGATTGATGAGTGATGATTGATGATTGATGATTGATGATTGATGACTGACGATTGATGATTGGTGATTGATGATTGATGATTGATGATTGATCATTGATGATTGATGATTGATAATTGATGATTGATGTTTGATGATTGATGATTGCTGATTGATGATTGATGATCGATCATTGATCATTGATGATATCTAAATGATGATTCATGATTGTGGATTGATAATTGCTGATTGTTGATTGATAATTAAGGATTGAAGATTGATGATTGATGATTGATGATTGATGATTGATGATTGATGATTGATGATTGATGATTGATGATTGATGAT
Organism: Stratiomys singularior; assembly: GCA_954870665.1. Taxonomy (NCBI): domain Eukaryota; kingdom Metazoa; phylum Arthropoda; class Insecta; order Diptera; family Stratiomyidae; genus Stratiomys; species Stratiomys singularior. Next base: position 78,411,146 of record OX940880.1, on the reverse strand, counting down.
TGATGATAGATGATTGATGAGTGATGACTGACGATTATTGATTGGTGATTGATGATTGATGATTGATCATTGATGATTGATGATTGATAATTGATGATTGATGATTGATGATTGAGGATTGATGATTGGTAATTGATGATTGATGATTGATGATTGATGAGTGATGATTGATGAGTGACGATTGATGATTGATGAGTGATGACTGATTATTGATGATTGGTGATTGATGATTGATGATTGATTATTGATGATTGATAATTGATGATTGATGATTGATGATTGATGATTGATGATTGATGATTGATGCTTGATGAGCGATGACTGACGATTGATGATTAATGATTGATGATTGATGATTGATGATTGATGATTGATGATTGATAATTGATGATTGATGATTGATGCTTGATGAGCGATGACTAACGATTGATGATTGATGATTGTGATGATTGATGATTGATGATTGATGATTGTTGATTGATGGTTGATGATTGATGATTGATGATTGATGATTGAGGATTGTTGATTGATTATTGATGATTGATGATTGGTGATTGATGATTGATGTTTGATGATTGATGATTGATGATTGATAATTGATGATTGATGATTGATGATTGATGATTGATGATTGATGAGTGATGATTGATGATTGATGATTGATGATTGATGATTGCTGATTGATGATTGATGATTGATGATCGATCATTGATCATTGATGATATCTAAATGATGATTCATGGTTGTGGATTGATAATTGATGATTGTTGATTGATGATTAAGGATTGAAGATTGCTGATTGATGATTGATGATTGATGATTGATGATTGATGATTGATGATTGATGATAGATGATTGATGAGTGATGACTGACGATTGATGATTGGTGATTGATGATTGATGATAGATCATTGATGATTGATGATTGATAATTGATGATTGATGTTTGATGATTGATGATTGCTGATCGATGATTGATGATCGATCATTGATCATTGATGATATCTACATGATGATTCATGGTTGTGGATTGATAATTGCTGATTGTTGATTGATGATTAAGGATTGAAGATTGATGATTGATGATTGATGATTGATGATTGATGATTGATGATTGATGATTGATGATTGATGATTGATGATTGATGATAGATGATTGATGAGTAATGACTGACGATTGATGATTGGTGATTGATGATAGATGATTGATCATTGATGATTGATGATTGATAATTGATGATTGATGATTGATGATTGATGATTGATGATTGATGATTGAGGATTGATGATTGATGATTGATGATTGATGATTGATGATTGATGATTGATGATTGATGATTGATGAGTGATGATTGATGAGTGACGATTGATGATTGATGAGTGATGACTGACGATTGATGATTGGTGATTGATGATTGATGATTGATTATTGATGATTGATAATTGATGATTGATGATTGATGATTGATGCTTGATCAGCGATGATTGATGATTGATAATTGATGATTGATGATTGATGATTGATGCTTGATGAGCGATGACTAACGATTGATGATTGATGATTGTGATGGTTGATGATTGATGATTGTTGATTGATGGTTGATGATTGATGATTGATGATTGATGATTGAGGATTGTTGATTGATGAATGATGATTGATGATTAATGATTGATGATTGGTGATTGATGATTGATGATTGATGATTGATGTTTGATGATTGATGATTGATGATTGATGATTGATGATTGATGATTGGTGATTGATGATTGATGATTGATGACTGATTATTGATGATTGATGATTGATGATTGATGATTGATGATTGATGATTGATGATTGATGATTGATGATTGCTGATTGATGATTGATGATTGATGATCGATCATTGATCATTGATGATATCTAAATGATGATTCATGGTTGTGGATTGATAATTGATGATTTTTGATTGATGATTAAGGATTGAAGATTGATGATTGATGATTGATGATTGATGATTGATGATAGATGATTGATGAGTGATGACTGACGATTGATGATTGGTGATTGATGATTGATGATTGATGATTGATCATTGATGATTGATGATTGATAATTGATGATTGATGATTGATGATTGAGGATTGATGCTTGATGAGCGATGACTGACGATTGATGATTGATGATTGATGATTGAGGAATGTTGATTGATGATTGATGATTGATGATTGATGATTGATGACTGGTGATTGATGATTGATGATTGATGTTTGATGATTGATGATTGATGATTGATGATTGATGATTGATGCTTGATGAGCGATGACTGACGATTGATGATTGATGATTAATGATTGATGTTTGATGATTGATGATTGATGATTGATGATTGATGATTGATTATTGATGATTGATGATTGATGATTGATGATTGATGCTTAATGAGCGATGACTAACGATTGATGATTGTGATGATTGATGATTGTTGATTGAGGATTGATGATTGATGATTGATGATTGATGATTGATGATTGATGATTGATGATTGATGATTGATGATTGATGATTGATGATTGATGATTGATGATTGATGATTGATGATTGATGATTGATGATTGATGATTGATGATTGATGATTGATGATAGATGATAGATGATTGATGAGTGATGACTGACGATTGTTGATTGGTGATTGATGATTGATCATTGATGATTGATGAATGATAATTGATGATTGATGATTGATGATTGAGGATTGATGATTGATGATTGATGATTGATGATTGATGAGTGATGATTGATGAGTGACGATTGACGATTGATGAGTGATGACTGACGATTGATGATTGGTGATTGATGATTGATGATTGATTATTGATGATTGATAATTGATGATTGATGATTGATGATTGATGATTGATGATTGATGATTGATGATTGATGATTGATGATTGATGAATGATGATTGATGATTGATGATTGATGCTTGATGAGCGATGACTGACGATTGATGATTGATGATTAATTATTGATGATTGATGATTGATGATTGATGATTGATGATTGATGATCGATGATTGATAATTGATGATTGACGATTGATGATTGATGATTGATGCTTGATGAGCGATGACTAACGATTGATGATTGATGATTGTGATAATTGATGATTGATAATTGTTGATTGATGGTTGATGATTGATGATTGATGATTGAGGATTGTTGATTGATTATTGATGATTGATGATTGATGATTGGTGATTGATGATTGAACATTGATGTTTGATGAATGATGATTGATGATTGATGATTGATGATTGATGATAGATGGTTGATGATTGATGATTGATGATTGATGATTGATGATTGATGATTGGTGAGTGATGATTGATGATTGATGATTGATGAGTGATGACTGACGATTGATGATTGGTGATTGATGATTGATGATTGATGATTGATGATTGATCATTGATGATTGATGATTGATAATTGATGTTTGATGTTTGATGTTTGATGATTTATGATTGATGATTGAGGATTGATGATTGATAATTGATGATTGATGATTGATGATTGATGATTGATGATTGATGATTGATGGGTGATGATTGATGAGTGATGATTGATGATTGATGAGTGATGATTGATGATTGATGATTGATGATTGTTGATTGATAATTGATGATTGATGATTGATGATTGATGATTGATGCTTGATGAGCGATGACTAACGATTGAAAATTGATGATTGTGATGATTGATGATTGATGATTGTTGATTGATGGTTGTTTATTGCTGATTGATGAATGATGATTGATGATTGATGATTGATGATTGATGATTGATGCTTGATGAGCGATGACTGACGATTGATGATTGATGATTAATGATTGATGATTGATGATTGTTGATTGATGATTGATGATTGATGATTGATGATTGATGATTGATGATTGATGATTGATGATTGATTATTGATGATTGATGATTGATGATTGGTGATTGATGATTGAACATTGATGTTTGATGATTGATGATTGATGACTAATGATTGATGATTGATGATTGATGATTGATGATTGATGATTGATGATTGTTGATTGATAATTGATGATTGATGATTGATGATTGATGATTGATGCTTGATGAGCGATGACTAACGATTGAAAATTGATGATTGTGATGATTGATGATTGATGATTTTTGATTGATGGTTGTTTATTGATGATTGATGAATGATGATTGATGATTGATGATTGATGATTGATGATTGATGATTGATGATTGATGATTGATGCTTGATGAGCGATGACTGACGATTGATGATTGATGATTAATGATTGATGATTGATGATTGTTGATTGATGATTGATGATTGATGATTGATGATTGATGATTGATGATTGATGATTGATGATTGATGATTGATGATTGATGATTGATGATTGATGATTGATGCTTGATGAGCGATGACTAACGGTTGATGATTGATGATTGTGATGATTGATGATTGATGATTGTTGATTGATGGTTGATGATTGATGATTGATAATTGAGGATTGATGATTGATGATTGATGATTGATGATTGATGATTGATCATTGATGATTGATCATTGATAATTGATGATTGATGATTGATGATAGATGATTGATGAGTGATGACTGACGATTGATGATTGGTGATTGATGATTGATGATTGATGATTGATCATTGATGATTGATGATTGATAATTGATGATTTATGTTTGATGATTGATGATTGCTGATTGATGATTGATGATCGATCATTGATCATTGATGATATCTAAATGATGATTCATGAATGTGGATTGATAATTGCTGATTGTTGATTGATGATTAAGGATTGAAGATTGATGATTGATGATTGATGATTGATGATTGATGATTGATGATAGATGATTGATGAGTGATGACTGACGATTGATGATTGGTGATTGATGATTGATGATAGATGATTGATCATTGATGATTGATGATTGATAATTGATGATTGATGATTGATGATTGAGGATTGATGATTGATGATTGATGATTGATGATTGATGAGTGATGATTGATGAGTGACGATTGATGATTGATGAGTGATGACTGACAATTGATGATTGGTGATTGATGATTGATGATTGATGATTGATTATTGATGATTGATAATTGATGATTGATGATTGATGATTGATGATTGATGCTTGATGAGCGATGATTGATGATTGATAATCGATGATTGATGATTGATGATTGATGCTTGATGAGCGATGACTAACGATTGATGATTGATAATTGTGATGATTGATGATTGATGATTGTTGATTGATGGTTGATGATTGATGATTGATGATTGATGATTGAGGATTGTTGATTGATGAATGATGATTGATGATTGATGATTGATGATTGATGATTGGTGATTGATGATTGATGATTGATGTTTGATGATTGATGATTGATGATTGATGATTGATGATTGATGATTGATGATTGATGATTGATGATTGATGATTGATGATTGATGATTGATGATTGATGATTGATGATTGATGATTGATGATTGATGATTGATGATTGATGATTGATGAATGATGATTGCTGATTGATGATTGATGATCGATCATTGATCATTGATGATATCTAAATGATGATTCATGGTTGTGGATTTATAATTGATTATTGATGATTGATGATTGATGATTGTTGATTGATGATTGATGATTGAGGATTGATGATTGATGATTGATGATTGATGATTGATGATTGATGATTGTTGATTGATGATTGATGATTGATGATTGATGATTGATGATTGATGATTGATGATTGATGATTGATGATTGATGATTGATGATTGATGATTGATGATTGATGATTGATGATTGATGAGTGATGACTGATGATTGATGATTGGTGTTTGATGATTGATGATTGTTGATTGATGATTGATGATTTATGATTGATGATTGATGGTTGATGATTGATGATTGATGATTGATGGTTGATTTTTGATGGTTGCTGATTGATGATTGATGATTGATGATTGATGATTGATGATTGATGATTGATGATTGTTGATTGATGATTGATGATTGATGATTGATGATTGATGATTGATGATTGGTGATTGATGATTGATGATTGATGTTTGATGATTGATGATTGATGATTGATGATTGATGATTGATGATTGATGATTGATGATTGATGATTGATGATTGATGATTGATGATTGATGATTGATGATTGATGAGTGATGATTGATGATTGATGATTGATGATTGATGATTGATGATTGATGATTGATGATTGATGATTGATGATTGATGATTGATGATTGATGATTTATGATTGATGATTGCTGATTGATGATTGATGATTGATTATCGATCATTGATCATTGATGATATCTAAATGATGATTCATCGTTCTGGATTGATAATTGATGATTGTCGAATGATGATTGAGGATTGAAGATTGATGATTGATGATTGATGATTGATGATTGAAGATTGATGATTGATGATTGATGATTGATGATTGATGATAGATGATTGATGAGTGATGACTGACGATTGATGATTGGTGATTGATGATTGATGATTGATAATTGATCATTGATGATTGATGATTGATAATTGATGATTGATGATTGATGATTGATGATTGATGATTGAGGATTGATGATTGATGATTGATGATTGATGATTGATGATTGATGATTGATGATTGATGATTGATGAGTGATGATTGATGATTGATGAGTGATGATTGATGAGTGACGATTGATGATTGATGAGTGATGACTAACGATTGATGATTGGTGATTGATGATTGATGATTGATTATTGACGATTGATAATTGATGATTGATGATTGATGATTGATGATTGATGATTGATGATTGATGATTGATGATTAATGATTGATGCTTGATGAGCGATGACTGACGATTGATGATTGATAATTAATGATTGATGATTGATGATTGATGATTGATGATTGATAATTGATGATTGATGATTGATGATTGATGATTGATGATTGATGATTGATGATTGATGACTGATGACTGATGATTGATGATTGATGATTGATGATTGATGATTGATGATTGGTGATTGATGATTGATGATTGATGATTGATGATTGATGATTAATGATTGATGATTGATGATTGATGATTGATGACTGATGATTGATGATTGATGATTGATGATTGATGACTGATGATTGATGATTGTTGATTGATGATTGATGATTGATGATAGATGATTGATGAGTGATGACTGACGATTGATGATTGGCGATTGATGATTGATGATTGATCATTGATGATTGATGATTGATAATTGATGATTGATGATTGATGATTGATGCTTGATCAGCAATGATTGATGATTGAAGATTGATGATTGATAATTGATATTTGATGATTGATGATTGATGATTGATGAGTGATGATTGATGAGTGATGATTGATGATTGATGAGTGATGACTGACGATTGATTATTGGTGATTGATGATTGATGATTGATGATTCAAAATTGATGATTGATGATTGATGATTGATGATTGATGCTTGATGAGCGATGATTGATGATTGATGATTGTTGATTGTTGATTGATGATTGAGGATTGATAATTGATGATTGATGATTGATGATTGATGATTGATGATTGATGATTGATCATTGCTGATTGACGATTGATGATTAATCGTGAATGATTGATGATTTCTAAATGATGATTCATGGTAGTGGATTGATAATTGATGATTGATGATTGATGATTGTTGATTGATGGTTGATGATTGATGATTGATGATTGATAATTGTTGATTGTTGATTATTGATTGATGATTGTTGGTTGATGGTTGATGATTGATGATTGATGATTGATGATTGATAATTGATGATTGATGATTGATGATTGATAATTGATGATTGATGATTGTTGATTGATGGTTGATGATTGATGATTGATGATTGATGATTGATGATTGATGATTGATGATTGCTGATTGATGATTGATGATTGATGATTGATGATTGATGATTGTTGATTGTTGTTTGTTGATTTTTGATTGATGATTGAGGATTGATGATTGAGTATTGATGATTGGTGAATGATGATTGATGATTGATAATTAATTATTGATGATTGATGATTGATGATTGATGATAGATGATTGATGATTGATGAGAGATGATTGATGAATGATGATTGATGATTGATAATTGATGATTGATGATTGATGATTGATGATTGATGATTGATGATTGATGATTGATGATTGATGATTGATGATTGATTATTGATGATTGATGATTGAAAATTGATGATTCATGATTGATGATTGTTGATTGTTGATTGATGATTGAGGATTGATAATTGATGATTGATGATTGATGATTGATGATTGATGATAGATGATTGATGAATGATGATTGATGATTGATGATTGATGATTGATGATTGCTGATTGATGATTGATGATTGGAGCTTGATGAGTTATGACTAACGATTGATGATAGATGATTAATGTTTGATGATTGATGATTGATGATTGGTGATTGATGATTGATGATTGATGATTGATGATTGATGATTGATGATTGATAATTGATGATTGATGTTTGATGATTGATGATTGATGATTGATGATTGATGCTTGATGAGTGATGACTAACGATTGATGATTGTGATGATTGATGATTGATGATAGATGATTGATGAGTGATGACTGTCATTTTATGATTGGTGATTGATGATTGATGATTGATGATTAATGATTGCTGATTGATGTTTGATGATTGATAATTGAGGATTGATGATTGACGATTGATGATTGATGATTGACGATTGATGATTGAAGCTTGATGAGGGATGATTGATGATTGAAGATTGATGATTGATGAATGATGATTGATGATTGATGATTGATGATTGATGATTGATGATTGATGATTGATGATTGATGATTCATGATTGATGATTGATGATTGGTGACTGATAATTGATGATTGATGATTAATTATTGATGATTGATGATTGATGATAGATGATTGATGATTGATGATTGATGATTGATGATTGATGATTGATGATTGATGATTGATGATAGATGATTGATGATTGATAATACAGTAATGATGATTGATGATTGATGATTGATGATTGATGACTGATGATTGTTGATTGTTGATTCATGATTGAAGATTGAGGATTGATAATTGATGATTGATAATTGATGATTGATGATTGCTGATTGACGATTGATGATCGATCATTGATCATTGATGATATCTAAATGATGAATCGTGGCTGTGGATTTATAATTGATTATTGATGATTGATTATTGATGATTGATGACTGTTGATTGATGATTGATGATTGATGAGTGATGACTGACGATTGATGACTGGTGATTGATGATTGATGATTGATGATTGATGATTGATGATTGATGAGTGATGATTGATGATTGATGATTGATGATGGATGATTGATGATTGCTGATTGATGGTTGACGATTGATGATTGATGATTGATGATTGATGATTGATGATTGATGATTAATGATTGATGATTGCTGATTGACGATTGATGATCGATCATTGATCATTGATGATATCTAAATGATGAATCATGGCTGTGGATTTATAATTGACTATTGATGATTGATGATTGTTGATTGATGATTGATGATTGATGATTGACGGTTGATGATTGGTGACTGATGATTGATGATTGATGATTAATTATTGTTGATTGATGATTGATGATAGATGATTGATGATTGATGATTGATTATTGATGATTGTTGATAGATGATTGATGAATGATGATTGATGATTGATGGTTGATGATTGATGATTGATGATTGATGACTGATGATTGATGATTGATGATTGATGATTCATGATTAATGATTGATGATTGCTGATTGACGATTAATGATCGATCATTGATCATTGATGATATCTAAATGATGAATCATGGCTGTGGATTTATAATTGACTATTGATGATTGATGATTGATGATTGATAATTGATGATTGTTGATTGATGATTGATGATTGATGATTGATGAGTGATGACTGACGATTGATGATTGGTGATTGATGATTGATGATTGTTGATTGATGATTGATGATTGATCATTGATGATTGATGATTGATGATTGATGATTGATGATTGATGAATGATGATTGATGATTGAAACCTGATCAGTGATGATTGATGATTGAAGATTGATGATTGATGAATGTTGACTGATGATTGATGAGTGATGAGTGATGATTGATGAGTGATGATTGATGATTGATGAGTGATGACTGACGATTGATGATTGATGATTGATGATTAATGATTGATGTTTGCTGATTGACGATTGATGATCGATCATTGATCATTGATGATATCTAAATGATGAATCATGGCTCCGGATTTATAATTGACTATTGATGATTGATGATTGATGATTGTTGATTGATGATTGATGATTGATGATTGACGGTTGATGATTGGTGACTGATGATTGATGATTGATGATTAATTATTGTTGATTAATGATTGATGATAGATGATTGATGATTGATGATTGATGATAGATGATTCATGAATGATGATTGATGATTGATGGTTGATGATTGATGATTGATGATTGATGATTAATGATTGATGATTGATGATTGATGATTCATGATTAATGATTGATGATTGCTGATTGACGATTGATGATCGATCATTGATCATTGATGATATCTAAATGATGAATCATGGCTGTGGATTTATAATTGACTATTGATGATTGATGATTGTTGATTGATGATTGATGATTGATGATTGATGAGTGATGACTGACGATTGATGATTGGTGATTGATGATTGATGATTGTTGATTGATGATTGATGATTGATGATTGATGATTGATCATTGATGATTGATGATTGATAATTGATGATTGATGATTGATGATTGATGATTGATGATTGATGAATGATGATTGATGCCTGATCAGCGATGATTGATGATTAAAGATTGATGATTGATGAATGTTGACTGATGATTGATGATTGATGGGTGATGATTGATGAGTGATGATTGATGATTGATGAGTGATGACTGACGATTGATGATTGGTGTTTGATGATTGATGATTGATGATTGATGATTGATGATTGATGATTGATGATTGATGATAGATGATTGATGATTGATAATACAGTATTGATGATTGATGATTGATGATTGATGACTGATGATTGTTGATTGTTGAATCATGATTGAAGATTGAGGATTGATAATTGATGATTGATAATTGATGATTGATGATTGCTGATTGACGATTGATGATCGATCATTGATCATTGATGATATCTAAATGATGAATCGTGGCTGTGGATTTATAATTGATTATTGATGATTGATGATTGATGATTGATGATTGATGATTGATGACTGTTGATTGATGATTGATGAGTGATGACTGACGATTGATGACTGGTGATTGATGATTGATGATTGATGATTGATGATTGATGAGTGATGATTGATGATTGATGATTGATGATTGATGATTGATGATTGATGATTGATGATTGATGATTGATGATTGCTGATTGATGGTTGACGATTGATGATTGATGATTGATGATTGATGATTGATGATTAATGATTGATGATTGCTGATTGACGATTGATGATCGATCATTGATCATTGATGATATCTAAATGATGAATCATGGCTGTGGATTTATAATTGACTATTGATGATTGATGATTAATGATTGTTGATTGATGATTGATGATTGATGATTGACGGTTGATGATTGGTGACTGATGATTGATGATTGATGATTAATTATTGTTGATTGATGATTGATGATAGATGATTGATGATTGATGATTGATGATTGATGATTGATTATTGATGATTGATGATTGATGATAGATGATTGATGAATGATGATTGATGATTGATGGTTGATGATTGATGATTGATGATTGATGATTGATGATTGATGATTGATGATTGATGATTGATGATTGATGATTGATGATTCATGATTAATGATTGATGATTGCTGATTAATGATCGATCATTGATCATTGATGATATCTAAATGATGAATCATGGCTGTGGATTTATAATTGACTATTGATGATTGATGATTGATGATTGATGATTGTTGATTGATGATTGATGATTGATTATTGACGGTTGATGATTGGTGACTGATGATTGATGATTGATGATTAATTATTGTTGATTGATGATTGATGATAGATGATTGATGATTGATGATTGATGATTGATTATTGATGATTGATGATAGATGATTGATGAATGATGATTGATGATTGATGGTTGATGATTGATGATTGGTGATTGATGATTGATGATTGATGATTGATGATTCATGATTAATGATTGATGATTGCTGATTGACGATTAATGATCGATCATTGATCATTGATGATATCTAAATGATGAATCATGGCTGTGGATTTATAATTGACTATTGATGATTGATGATTGATGATTGATGATTGTTGATTGATGATTGATGATTGATGATTGATGAGTGATGACTGACGATTGATGATTGGTGATTGATGATTGATGATTGTTGATTGATGATTGATGATTGATGATTGATCATTGATGATTGATGATTGATGATTGATGATTGATGATTGATGATTGATGATTGATGATTGATGATTGATGATTGATGATTGATGATTGATGAATGATGATTGATGATTGAAACCTGATCAGTGATGATTGATGATTGAAGATTGATGATTGATGAATGTTGACTGATGATTGATGATTGATGAGTGATGATTGATGAGTGATGATTGATGATTGATGAGTGATGACTGACGATTGATGATTGATGATTGATGATTAATGATTGATGTTTGCTGATTGACGATTGATGATCGATCATTGATCATTGATGATATCTAAATGATGAATCATGGCTGTGGATTTATAATTGACTATTGATGATTGATGATTGATGATTGTTGATTGATGATTGATGATTGATGATTGACGGTTGATGATTGGTGACTGATGATTGATGATTGATGATTAATTATTGTTGATTAATGATTGATGATAGATGATTGATGATTGATGATTGATGATTGATGATAGATGATTCATGAATGATGATTGATGATTGATGGTTGATGATTGATGATTGATGATTGATGATTGATGATTGATGATTGATGATTCATGATTAATTATTGATGATTGCTGATTGACGATTGATGATCGATCATTGATCATTGATGATATCTAAATGATGAATCATGGCTGTGGATTTATAATTGACTATTGATGATTGATGATTGATGATTGTTGATTGATGATTGATGATTGATGATTGATGATTGATGAGTGATGAGTGATGGCTGACGATTGATGATTGGTGATTGATGATTGATGATTGTTGATTGATGATTGATGATTGATGATTGATGATTGATCATTGATGATTGATGATTGATAATTGATGATTGATGATTGATGATTGATGATTGATGATTGATGATTGATGAATGATGATTGATGCCTGATCAGCGATGATTGATGATTGAAGATTGATGATTGATGAATGTTGACTGATGATTGATGATTGATGAGTGATGATTGATGAGTGATGATTGATGATTGATGAGTGATGACTGACGATTGATGATTGGTGTTTGATGATTGATGATTGATGATTGATGATTGATGATTGATGATTGATGATTGATGATTGATGATTGATGATTGATGATTGATGATTGATGATAGATGATTGATGATTGATAATACAGTATTGATGATTGATGATTGATGATTGATGATTGATGATTGATGACTGATGATTGTTGATTGTTGATTCATGATTGAAGATTGAGGATTGATAATTGATGATTGATAATTGATGATTGATGATTGCTGATTGACGATTGATGATCGATCATTGATCATTGATGATATCTAAATGATGAATCGTGGCTGTGGATTTATAATTGGTTATTGATGTTTGATGATTGATGATTGATGACTGTTGATTGATGATTGATGATTGATGAGTGATGACTGACGATTGATGACTGGTGATTGATGATTGATGATTGATGATTGATGATTGATGAGTGATGATTGATGATTGATGATTGATGATTGATGATTGATGATTGATGATTGCTGATTGATGGTTGACGATTGATGATTGATGATTGATGATTGATGATTGATGATTAATGATTGATGATTGCTGATTGACGATTGATGATCGATCATTGATCATTGATGATATCTAAATGATGAATCATGGCTGTGGATTTATAATTGACTATTGATGATTGATGATTAATGATTGTTGATTGATGATTGATGATTGATGATTGACGGTTGATGATTGGTGACTGATGATTGATGAGTGATGATTAATTATTGTTGATTGATGATTGATGATAGATGATTGATGATTGATGATTGATGATTGATGATTGATGATTGATGATAGATGATTGATGAATGATGATTGATGATTGATGGTTGATGATTGATGATTGATGATTGATGATTGATGATTGATGATTGATGATTGATGATTCATGATTAATGATTGATGATTGCTGATTGACGATTGATGATCGATCATTGATCATTGATGATATCTAAATGATGAATCATGGCTGTGGATTTATAATTGACTATTGATGATTGATGATTGATGATTGTTGATTGATGATTGATGATTGATGATTGATGAGTGATGACTGACGATTGATGATTGGTGATTGATGATTGATGATTGTTGATTGATGATTGATGATTGATGATTGATGATTGATCATTGATGATTGATGATTGATAATTGATGATTGATGATTGATGATTGATGATTGATGAATGATGATTGATGCCTGATCAGCGATGATTGATGATTAAAGATTGATGATTGATGAATGTTGACTGATGATTGATGATTGATGGGTGATGATTGATGAGTGATGATTGATGATTGATGAGTGATGACTGACGATTGATGATTGGTGTTTGATGATTGATGATTGATGATTGATGATTGATGATTGATGATTGATGATTGATGATTGATGATAGATGATTGATGATTGATAATACAGTATTGATGATTGATGATTGATGATTGATGACTGATGATTGTTGATTGTTGAATCATGATTTTATTTGTTAAATAACTTATTTTTTGAGTTTCAGCTATTTTATTTTTGTATGATTGTTGCTTTTTTAGTAAAGATGCCTATATATATAGTTCATTTATGATTGCCTAGGGCCCACGTGGAGGCCCCTGTGTCGGGGTCAATAATTTTGGCTTATCGACCGCAAACCTGGCAGAACTTAATCCACTTTATGCTTATTTTTAGTAAATAAAAAAAAAGAAATTGTTATAATTTATTCATCAATTGACTATTGATGATTGATGATTGATGATTGATGATTGTTGATTGATGATTGATGATTGATGATTGATGATTGATGAGTGATGACTGACGATTGATGATTGGTGATTGATGATTGATGATTGTTGATTGATGATTGATGATTGATGATTGATCATTGATGATTGATGATTGATGATTGATGATTGATGATTGATGATTGATGATTGATGAATGATGATTGATGATTGAAACCTGATCAGCGATGATTGATGATTGAAGATTGATGATTGATGAATGTTGACTGATGATTGATGATTGATGAGTGATGATTGATGAGTGATGATTGATGATTGATGAGTGATGACTGACGATTGATGATTGATGATTGATGATTAATGATTGATGTTTGCTGATTGACGATTGATGATCGATCATTGATCATTGATGATATCTAAATGATGAATCATGGCTGTGGATTTATAATTGACTATTGATGATTGATGATTGATGATTGTTGATTGATGATTGATGATTGATGATTGACGGTTGATGATTGGTGACTGATGATTGATGATTGATGATTAATTATTGTTGATTAATGATTGATGATAGATGATTGATGATTGATGATAGATGATTCATGAATGATGATTGATGATTGATGGTTGATGATTGATGGTTGATGATTGATGATTGATGATTGATGATTGATGATTGATGATTGATGATTGATGATTCATGATTAATGATTGATGATTGCTGATTGACGATTGATGATCGATCATTGATCATTGATGATATCTAAATGATGAATCATGGCTGTGGATTTATAATTGACTATTGATGATTGATGATTGATGATTGTTGATTGATGATTGATGATTGATGATTGATGAGTGATGACTGACGATTGATGATTGGTGATTGATGATTGATGATTGTTGATTGATGATTGATGATTGATGATTGATGATTGATCATTGATGATTGATGATTGATAATTGATGATTGATGATTGATGATTGATGATTGATGATTGATGATTGATGATTGATGAATGATGATTGATGCCTGATCAGCGATGATTGATGATTGAAGATTGATGATTGATGAATGTTGACTGATGATTGATGATTGATGAGTGATGATTGATGAGTGATGATTGATGATTGATGAGTGATGACTGACGATTGATGATTGGTGTTTGATGATTGATGATTGATGATTGATGATTGATGATTGATGAGTGATGATTGATGAGTGATGATTGATGATTGATGAGTGATGACTGACGATTGATGATTGGTGGTTGATGATTGATGATTGATGATTGCTGATTGATGATTGATGATTGATGATTGATGCTTGATGAGCGATGACCAACGATTGATGATTGATGATTAATGATTGATCATTGATGATTGATCATTGATGATTGATGATTGATGATTGATGATTGATGATTGATGATTGATGATTGATGATTGATGATTGATTATTGATGATTGATGATTGATGATAGATGATTGATGAATGATGATTGATGATTGATGGTTGATGATTGATGATTGATGATTGATGATTGATGATTGATGATTGATGATTGATGATTGCTGATTGATGATTGATGAGTGATGATTGATGAGTGATGATTGATGATTGATGCGTGATGACTGACGATTGATGATTGGTGATTGATGATTGATGATTGATGATTGATGATTGCTGATTGATGATTGATGATTGATGATTGATGCTTGATGAGCGATGACCAACGATTGATGATTGATGATTAATGATTGATCATTGATGATTGATGATTGATCATTGATGATTGATGATTGATGATTAATTATTGTTGATTGATGATTGATGATAGATGATTGATGATTGATGATTGATGATTGATTATTGATGATTGATGATTGATGATAGATGATTGATAAATCATGATTGATGATTGATGGTTGATGATTGATGATTAATTATTGATGATTGATGATTGATGATTGATGATTCATGATTAATGATTGATGATTGCTGATTGACGATTGATGATCGATCATTGATCATTGATGATATCTAAATGATGAATCAAGGCTGTGGATTTATAATTGACTATTGATGATTGATGATTGATGATTGATGATTGTTGATTGATTATTGATGATTGATGATTGATGAGTGATGACTGACGATTGATGATTGGTGATTGATGATTGATGATTGTTGATTGATGATTGATGATTGATGATTGATCATTGATGATTGATGATTGATGATTGATGATTGATGATTGATGAATGATGATTGATGATTGAAACCTGATCAGCGATGATTGATGATTGAAGATTGATGATTGATGAATGTTGACTGATGATTGATGATTGATGAGTGATGATTGATGAGTGATGATTGATGATTGATGAGTGATGACTGACGATTGATGATTGGTGTTTGATGATTGATGATTGATGATTGATGATTGATGATTGATGATTGATGAGTGATGATTGATGAATGATGATTGATGATTGATGCGTGATGACTGACGATTGATGATTGGTGATTGATGATTGATGATTGATGATTGCTGATTGATGATTGATGATTGATGCTTGATGAGCGATGACCAACGATTGATGATTGATGATTAATGATTGATCATTGATGATTGATGATTGATGATTGATGATTGATGATTGATGAATGATGATTGATGATTGATGATTGATGATTGATGATTGATGATTGATGATTGATGATTGATTATTGATGATTGATGATTGATGATTGATGACTTATGATTGATGATTGATGATTGATGATTGATGATTCATGATTGATGATTGATGATTGATAATACAGTATTGATGATTGATGATTGATGATTGATGATTGATGATTTATGATTGATGATTGATGATTGATGATTGATGATTGATGATTGCTGATTGATGATTGATGATGGATGATTGATGATTGATGATTGATGATTGATGATTGATGATTGATGATTGATGATTGATGATTGATGATTGATGATTGATGATTGTTGATTAATGATTGATGATTGATGGTTGATGATTGATGAGTGATGACTGACGATTGATGATTGGTGATTGATGATTGAAGATAGTTGATTGATGATTGATGATTGATGATTGATCATTGATGATCGATGATTGATAATTGATGATTGATAATTGATGATTGATGATTGATGATTGATGATTGATGAGTGATGATTGATTATTGATGATTGATGATTGATGATTGATGATTGATGATTGATGATTGCTGATTGATGATTGATGATTGATGATTGATGATTGATGATTGATGATTGATGATTGATGATTGATGATTGATGATTGATGATTGATGATTGATGATTGATGATTGATGATTGATGAGTGATGATTGATTATTGATGATTGATGATTGATGATTGATGATTGATGATTGATGATTGATGATTGCTGATTGATGATTGATGATTGATAATTGATGATCGATCATTGATGATTGATGATTGATAATTGATGATTGATAATTGATGATTGATGATTGATGATTGATGATTGATGAGTGATGATTGATTATTGATGATTGATGATAGATGATTGATGATTGATGATTGCTGATTGATGATTGATGATTGATGATTGATGATTGATGATTGATGATTGATGATTGCTGATTGATGATTGATGATTGATGATTGATGATTGATGATTGATGATTGATGATTGATGATTGATGATTGATGATTGCTGATTGATGATTGATGATGGATGATTGGTGATTGATGATTGATGATTGTTGATTGATGATTGATGATTGATGATTGATCATTGATGATTGATGATTGATAATTGATGATTGATAATTGATGATTGATGATTGATGATTGATGATTGATGAGTGATGATTGAATATTGATGATTGATGATTGATGATTGATGATTGATGATTGATGATTGCTGATTGATGATTGATGATTGATGATTGATGATTGATGATTGATAATTGATGATTGATGATTGATGATTGATGATTGATAATTAATGATTGATGATTGATGATTGATGATTGATGAGTGATGATTGATTATTGATGATTGATGATTGATGATTGATGATTGATGATTGATGATTGCTGATTGATGATTGATGATTGATGATTGATGATTGATGATTGATGATTGATGATTGATGATTGATGATTGATGATTGATGATTGATGATTGATGATTGATGATTGATGATTGATGATTGCTGATTGATGATTGATGATGGATGATTGATGATTGATGATTGATGATTGTTGATTGATGATTGATGATTGATGATTGATCATTGATGATTGATGATTGATAATTGATGATTGATAATTGATGATTGATGATTGATGATTGATGATTGATGAGTGATGATTGATTATTGATGATTGATGATTGATGATTGATGATTGATGATTGATGATTGCTGATTGATGATTGATGATTGATGATTGATGATTGATGATTGATAATTGATGATTGTTGATTAATGATTGATGATTGATGGTTGATGATTGATGAGTGATGACTGACGATTGATGATTGGTGATTGATGATTGATGATTGCTGATTGATGATTGATGATTGATGATTGATCATTGATGATTGATGATTGATAATTGATGATTGATAATTGATGATTGATGATTGATGAGTGATGATTGATTATTGATGATTGATGATTGATGATTGATGATTGATGATTGCTGATTGATGATTGATGATTGATGATTGATGATTGATGATTGATGATTGATGATTGATGATTGATGATTGATGATTGATGATTGATGATTGATGATTGATGATTGATGATTGCTGATTGATGATTGATGATTGACGATTGATGATCGATCATTGATGATTGATGATTGATAATTGATGATTGATAATTGATGATTGATGATTGATGATTGATGATTGATGATTGATGAGTGATGATTGATTATTGATGATTGATGATTGATGATTGATGATTGATGATTGCTGATTGATGATTGATGATTGATGATTGATGATTGATGATTGATGATTGATGATTGATGATTGCTGATTGATGATTGATGATTGATGATTGATGATTGATGATTGATGATTGATGATTGCTGATTGATGATTGATGATTGATAATTGATGATCGATCATTGATGATTGATGATTGATAATTGATGATTGATAATTGATGATTGATGATTGATGATTGATGATTGATGAGTGATGATTGATTATTGATGATTGATGATAGATGATTGATGATTGATGATTGCTGATTGATGATTGATGATTGATGATTGATGATTGATGATTGATGATTGATGATTGCTGATTGATGATTGATGATTGATGATTGATGATTGATGATTGATGATTGATGATTGATGATTGATGATTGATGATTGATGATTGCTGATTGATGATTGATGATGGATGATTGGTGATTGATGATTGATGATTGTTGATTGATGATTGATGATTGATGATTGATCATTGATGATTGATGATTGATAATTGATGATTGATAATTGATGATTGATGATTGATGATTGATGATTGATGATTGATGAGTGATGATTGAATATTGATGATTGATGATTGATGATTGATGATTGATGATTGATGATTGCTGATTGATGATTGATGATTGATGATTGATGATTGATAATTGATGATTGATGATTGATGATTGATGATTGATAATTGATGATTGATGATTGATGATTGATGATTGATGATTGATGAGTGATGATTGATTATTGATGATTGATGATTGATGATTGATGATTGATGATTGATGATTGCTGATTGATGATTGATGATTGATGATTGATGATTGATGATTGATGATTGATGATTGATGATTGATGATTGATGATTGATGATTGATGATTGATGATTGATGATTGATGATTGATGATTGCTGATTGATGATTGATGATGGATGATTGATGATTGATGATTGATGATTGTTGATTGATGATTGATGATTGATGATTGATCATTGATGATTGATGATTGATAATTGATGATTGATAATTGATGATTGATGATTGATGATTGATGATTGATGAGTGATGATTGATGAGTGATGATTGATTATTGATGATTGATGATAGATGATTGATGATTGATGATTGCTGATTGATGATTGATGATTGATGATTGATGATTGATGATTGATGATTGATGATTGATGATTGATGAGTGATGATTGATTATTGATGATTGATGATTGATGATTGATGATTGATGATTGATGATTGCTGATTGATGATTGATGATTGATAATTGATGATCGATCATTGATGATTGATGATTGATGATTGATAATTGATGATTGATAATTGATGATTGATGATTGATGATTGATGATTGATGAGTGATGATTGATTATTGATGATTGATGATAGATGATTGATGATTGATGATTGCTGATTGATGATTGATGATTGATGATTGATGATTGATGATTGATGATTGATGATTGCTGATTGATGATTGATGATTGATGATTGATGATTGATGATTGATGATTGATGATTGATGATTGATGATTGATGATTGATGATTGCTGATTGATGATTGATGATGGATGATTGGTGATTGATGATTGATGATTGTTGATTGATGATTGATGATTGATGATTGATCATTGATGATTGATGATTGATAATTGATGATTGATAATTGATGATTGATGATTGATGATTGATGATTGATGAGTGATGATTGAATATTGATGATTGATGATTGATGATTGATGATTGATGATTGATGATTGCTGATTGATGATTGATGATTGATGATTGATGATTGATGATTGATAATTGATGATTGATGATTGATGATTGATGATTGATAATTGATGATTGATGATTGATGATTGATGATTGATGATTGATGAGTGATGATTGATTATTGATGATTGATGATTGATGATTGATGATTGATGATTGATGATTGCTGATTGATGATTGATGATTGATGATTGATGATTGATGATTGATGATTGATGATTGATGATTGATGATTGATGATTGATGATTGATGATTGATGATTGATGATTGATGATTGATGATTGCTGATTGATGATTGATGATGGATGATTGATGATTGATGATTGATGATTGTTGATTGATGATTGATGATTGATCATTGATGATTGATGATTGATAATTGATGATTGATAATTGATGATTGATGATTGATGATTGATGATTGATGAGTGATGATTGATGATTGATGATTGATAATTGATGATTGATAATTGATGATTGATGATTGATGATTGATGATTGATGATTGATGATTGATGATTGATGAGTGATGATTGATTATTGATGATTGATGATAGATGATTGATGATTGATGATTGCTGATTGATGATTGATGATTGATGATTGATGATTGATGATTGATGATTGCTGATTGATGATTGATGATTGATGATTGATGATTGATGATTGATGATTGATGATTGATGATTGATGATTGATGATTGCTGATTGATGATTGATGATGGATGATTGGTGATTGATGATTGATGATTGTTGATTGATGATTGATGATTGATGATTGATCATTGATGATTGATGATTGATAATTGATGATTGATAATTGATGATTGATGATTGATGATTGATGATTGATGAGTGATGATTGAATATTGATGATTGATGATTGATGATTGATGATTGATGATTGCTGATTGATGATTGATGATTGATGATTGATGATTGATAATTGATGATTGATGATTGATGATTGATGATTGATGATTGATGAGTGATGATTGATTATTGATGATTGATGATTGATGATTGATGATTGATGATTGCTGATTGATGATTGATGATTGATGATTGATGATTGATGATTGGTGATTGATGATTGATGATTGATGATTGATGATTGATGATTGATGATTGATGATTGATGATTGATGATGGATCATTGATGATTGATGATTGATGATTGATGAGTGATGATTAATTATTGATGATTGATGATTGATGATTGCTGATTGATGATTGATGATTGATGATTGATGATCGATCATTGATGATTGATGATTGATAATTGATGATTGATAATTGATGATTGATGATTGATGATGGATGATTGATGATTGATGATTGATGATTGATGATTGATGATGGATGATTGATGATTGATGATTGATGATTGATGATTGATGATTGATGATTGATGATTGATGATTGATGATTGATGATTGATGATTGATGATTGATGATTGATGATTGATGATTGATAATTGTTGATTAATGATTGATGATTGATGGTTGATGATTGATGAGTGATGACTGACGATTGATGATTGGTGATTGATGATTGATGATTGCTGATTGATGATTGATGATTGATGATTGATCATTGATGATTGATGATTGATAATTGATGATTGATAATTGATGATTGATGATTGATGATTGATGAGTGATGATTGATTATTGATGATTGATGATTGATGATTGATGATTGATGATTGCTGATTGATGATTGATGATTGATGATTGATGATTGATGATTGATGATTGATGATTGATGATTGATGATTGATGATTGATGATTGATGATTGATGATTGATGATTGCTGATTGATGATTGATGATTGACGATTGATGATCGATCATTGATGATTGATGATTGATAATTGATGATTGATAATTGATGATTGATGATTGATGATTGATGATTGATGATTGATGAGTGATGATTGATTATTGATGATTGATGATTGATGATTGATGATTGATGATTGCTGATTGATGATTGATGATTGATGATTGATGATTGATGATTGATGATTGATGATTGATGATTGCTGATTGATGATTGATGATTGATGATTGATGATTGATGATTGATGATTGATGATTGATGATTGATGATTGATGATTGATGATTGATGATTGATGATTGATGATTGATGATTGATGAGTGATGATTGATTATTGATGATTGATGATTGATGATTGATGATTGATGATTGATGATTGCTGATTGATGATTGATGATTGATAATTGATGATCGATCATTGATGATTGATGATTGATAATTGATGATTGATAATTGATGATTGATGATTGATGATTGATGATTGATGAGTGATGATTGATTATTGATGATTGATGATAGATGATTGATGATTGATGATTGCTGATTGATGATTGATGATTGATGATTGATGATTGATGATTGATGATTGATGATTGCTGATTGATGATTGATGATTGATGATTGATGATTGATGATTGATGATTGATGATTGATGATTGATGATTGATGATTGCTGATTGATGATTGATGATGGATGATTGGTGATTGATGATTGATGATTGTTGATTGATGATTGATGATTGATGATTGATCATTGATGATTGATGATTGATAATTGATGATTGATAATTGATGATTGATGATTGATGATTGATGATTGATGAGTGATGATTGAATATTGATGATTGATGATTGATGATTGATGATTGATGATTGATGATTGATGATTGCTGATTGATGATTGATGATTGATGATTGATGATTGATGATTGATAATTGATGATTGATGATTGATGATTGATGATTGATAATTGATGATTGATGATTGATGATTGATGATTGATGATTGATGAGTGATGATTGATTATTGATGATTGATGATTGATGATTGATGATTGATGATTGATGATTGCTGATTGATGATTGATGATTGATGATTGATGATTGATGATTGATGATTGATGATTGATGATTGATGATTGATGATTGATGATTGATGATTGATGATTGATGATTGATGATTGATGATTGATGATTGATGATTGCTGATTGATGATTGATGATGGATGATTGATGATTGATGATTGATGATTGATGATTGTTGATTGATGATTGATGATTGATGATTGATCATTGATGATTGATGATTGATAATTGATGATTGATAATTGTTGATTGATGATTGATGATTGATGATTGATGAGTGATGATTGATTATTGATGATTGATGATTGATGATTGATGATTGATGATTGATGATTGCTGATTGATGATTGATGATTGATGATTGATGATTGATGATTGATGATTGATAATTGATGATTGATGATTGATGATTGATGATTGATGATTGATGAATGATGATTGATGATTGTTGATTAATGATTGATGATTGATGGTTGATGATTGATGAGTGATGACTGACGATTGATGATTGGTGATTGATGATTGATGATTGTTGATTGATGATTGATGATTGTTGATTGATCATTGATGATTGATGATTGATAATTGATGATTGATAATTGATGATTGATGATTGATGATTGATGATTGATGATTGATGAGTGATGATTGATTATTGATGATTGATGATTGATGATTGATGATTGATGATTGCTGATTGATGATTGATGATTGATGATTGATGATTGGTGATTGATGATTGATGATTGATGATTGATGATTGATGATTGATGATTGATGATTGATGATTGATGATGGATCATTGATGATTGATGATTGATGATTGATGAGTGATGATTAATTATTGATGATTGATGATTGATGATTGCTGATTGATGATTGATGATTGATGATTGATGATCGATCATTGATGATTGATGATTGATAATTGATGATTGATAATTGATGATTGATGATTGATGATGGATGATTGATGATTGATGATTGATTATTGATGATTGATGATTGATGATGGATGATTGATGATTGATGATTGATGATTGATGATTGATGATTGATGATTGATGATTGATGATTGATGATTGATGATTGATGATTGATGATTGATGATTGATGATTGATAATTGTTGATTAATGATTGATGATTGATGGTTGATGATTGATGAGTGATGACTGACGATTGATGATTGGTGATTGATGATTGATGATTGCTGATTGATGATTGATGATTGATGATTGATCATTGATGATTGATGATTGATAATTGATGATTGATAATTGATGATTGATGATTGATGATTGATGAGTGATGATTGATTATTGATGATTGATGATTGATGATTGATGATTGATGATTGCTGATTGATGATTGATGATTGATGATTGATGATTGATGATTGATGATTGATGATTGATGATTGATGATTGATGATTGATGATTGATGATTGATGATTGATGATTGCTGATTGATGATTGATGATTGACGATTGATGATCGATCATTGATGATTGATGATTGATAATTGATGATTGATAATTGATGATTGATGATTGATGATTGATGATTGATGATTGATGAGTGATGATTGATTATTGATGATTGATGATTGATGATTGATGATTGATGATTGATGATTGCTGATTGATGATTGATGATTGATGATTGATGATTGATGATTGATGATTGATGATTGATGAGTGATGATTGATTATTGATGATTGATGATTGATGATTGATGATTGATGATTGATGATTGCTGATTGATGATTGATGATTGATGATTGATGATTGATGATTGATGATTGCTGATTGATGAGTGATGATTGATGATAGATGATTGATGATTGATGATTGATGATTGATGATTGCTGATTGATGATTGATGATGGATGATTGCTGATTGATGATTGATGATTGTTGATTGATGATTGATGATTGATCATTGATGATTGATGATTGATAATTGATGATTGATAATTGATGATTGATGATTGATGATTGATGATTGATGAGTGATGATTGATTATTGATGATTGATGATTGATGATTGATGATTGATGATTGCTGATTGATGATTGATGATTGATGATTGATGATTGATAATTGATGATTGATGATTGATGATTGATGATTGATGATTGATGAATGATGATTGATGATTGATGCCTGATCAGCGATGATTGATGATTGAAGATTGATGATTGATGATTGTTGATTGATGATTGATGATTGATCATTGATGATTGATGATTGATAATTGATGATTGATAATTGATGATTGATGATTGATGATTGATGAGTGATGATTGATTATTGATGATTGATTATTGATGATTGATGATTGATGATTGATGAGTGATGATTGATTATTGATGATTGATGATTGATGATTGATGATTGATGATTGATGATTGCTGATTGATGATTGATGATTGATGATTGATGATTGATGATTGATGATTGATGATTGATGATTGATGATTGATGATTGATGATTGATGATTGATGATTGATGATTGATGATTGATGATTGATGATTGATGATTGATGATTGATGAGTGATGATTGATTATTGATGATTGATGATTGATGATTGCTGATTGATGATTGATGATTGATAATTGATGATTGATGATTGATGATTGATGATTGATGATTGATGATTGATTATTGATGATTGATGATTGATGATTGATGATTGATGATTGATGATTGATGATTGATGATTGATGATTGATGATTGATGATTGATGATTGATGATTGATAATGGATGATTGATGATTGATGATTGATGATTGATGATTGATGATTGATGATTGATGATTGATGATTGATGATTGTTGATTAATGATTGATGATTGATGGTTGATGATTGATGAGTGATGACTGACGATTGATGATTGGTGATTGATGATTGATGATTGTTGATTGATGATTGATGATTGATCATTGATGATTGCTGATTGATGATTGATGATTGATGATTGATGATTGATGATTGATGATTGATGATTGATGAGTGATGATTGATTATTGATGATTGATGATTGATGATTGATGATTGATGATTGATGATTGCTGATTGATGATTGATGATTGATGATTGATGATTGATGATTGATGATTGCTGATTGATGATTGATGATTGATGATTGATGATTGATGATTGATGATTGCTGATTGATGATTGATGATGGATGATTGGTGATTGATGATTGATGATTGTTGATTGATGATTGATGATTGATCATTGATGATTGATGATTGATAATTGATGATTGATAATTGATGATTGATGATTGATGATTGATGATTGATGAGTGATGATTGATTATTGATGATTGATGATTGATGATTGATGATTGATGATTGATGATTGCTGATTGATGATTGATGATTGATGATTGATGATTGATGATTGATAATTGATGATTGATGATTGATGATTGATGATTGATGATTGATGAATGATGATTGATGATTGATGCCTGATCAGCGATGATTGATGATTGAAGATTGATGATTGATGATTGTTGATTGATGATTGATGATTGATCATTGATGATTGATGATTGATAATTGATGATTGATAATTGATGATTGATGATTGATGATTGATGAGTGATGATTGATTATTGATGATTGATTATTGATGATTGATGATTGATGATTGATGAGTGATGATTGATTATTGATGATTGATGATTGATGATTGATGATTGATGATTGATGATTGCTGATTGATGATTGATGATTGATGATTGATGATTGATGATTGATGATTGATGATTGATGATTGATGATTGATGATTGATGATTGATGATTGATGATTGATGATTGATGATTGATGATTGATGATTGATGATTGATGATTGATGATTGATGATTGATGATTGATGAGTGATGATTGATTATTGATGATTGATGATTGATGATTGCTGATTGATGATTGATGATTGATAATTGATGATTGATGATTGTTGATTGATGATTGATGATTGATGATTGATTATTGATGATTGATGATTGATGATTGATGATTGATGATTGATGATTGATGATTGATGATTGATGATTGATGATTGATGATTGATAATGGATGATTGATGATCGATGATTGATGATTGATGATTGATGATTGATGATTGATGATTGATGATTGATGATTGATGATTGTTGATTAATGATTGATGATTGATGGTTGATGATTGATGAGTGATGACTGACGATTGATGATTGGTGATTGATGATTGATGATTGTTGATTGATGATTGATGATTGATCATTGATGATTGATGATTGATAATTGATGATTGATAATTGATGATTGATGATTGATGATTGATGATTGATGAGTGATGATTGATTATTGATGATTGATGATTGATGATTGATGATTGATGATTGATGATTGCTGATTGATGATTGATGATTGATGATTGATGATTGATGATTGATGATTGATGATTGATGATTGATGATTGATGATTGATGATTGATGATTGATGATTGATGATTGATGATTGATGAGTGATGATTGATTATTGATGATTGATGATTGATGATTGATGATTGATGATTGATGATTGATGATTGATGATTGCTGATTGATGATTGATGATTGATGATTGATGTTCGATCATTGATGATTGATGATTGATAATTGATGATTGATAATTGATGATTGATGATTGATGATTGATGATTGATGAGTGATGATTGATTATTGATGATTGATGATTGATGATTGATGATTGATGATTGATGATTGATGATTGATGATTGATGATTGCTGATTGATGATTGATGATTGATGATTGATGATTGATGATTGATGATTGATGATTGCTGATTGATGATTGATGATTGATGATTGATGATTGATGATTGATGATTGATGATTGATGAGTGATGATTGATTATTGATGATTGATGATTGATGATTGATGATTGATGATTGATGATTGATGATTGATGATTGATGATTGATGATTGATGATTGCTGATTGATGATTGATGATTGATGATTGATGATCGATCATTGATCATTGATGATATCTAAACGATTATTCATGGTTGTGGATTGATAATTGATGATTGTTGATTGATGATTAAGGATTGAAGATTGATGATTGATGATTGATAATTGATGATTGATGATTGATGATTGATGATGGATGATTGGTGATTGATGATTGATGATTGTTGATTGATGATTGATGATTGATGATTGATCATTGATGATTGATGATTGATAATTGATGATTGATAATTGATGATTGATGATTGATGATTGATGATTGATGATTGATGAGTGATGATTGATTATTGATGATTGATGATTGATGATTGATGATTGATGATTGATGATTGCTGATTGATGATTGATGATTGATGATTGATGATTGATGATTGATGATTGATAATTGATGATTGATGATTGATGATTGATGATTGCTGATTGATGATTGATGATTGATGATTGATGATTGATGATTGATGATTGATGAGTGATGATTGATTATTGATGATTGATGATTGATGATTGATGATTGATGATTGATGATTGATGATTGATGATTGATGATTGCTGATTGATGATTGATGATTGATGATTGATGATCGATCATTGATCATTGATGATATCTAAACGATTATTCATGGTTGTGGATTGATAATTGATGATTGTTGATTGATGATTAAGGATTGAAGATTGATGATTGATGATTGATAATTGATGATTGATGATTGATGATTGATGATGGATGATTGGTGATTGATGATTGATGATTGTTGATTGATGATTGATGATTGATGATTGATCATTGATGATTGATGATTGATAATTGATGATTGATAATTGATGATTGATGATTGATGATTGATGATTGATGAGTGATGATTGATTGTTGATGATTGATGATTGATGATTGATGATTGATGATTGATGATTGATGATTGCTGATTGATGATTGATGATTGATGATTGATGATTGATGATTGATGATTGATGATTGATGATTGCTGATTGATGATTGATGATTGATGATTGATGATTGATGATTGATGATTGATGATTGATGAGTGATGATTGATTATTGATGATTGATGATTGATGATTGATGATTGATGATTGATGATTGATGATTGATGATTGCTGATTGATGATTGATGATTGATGATTGATGATCGATCATTGATCATTGATGATATCTAAACGATTATTCATGGTTGTGGATTGATAATTGATGATTGTTGATTGATGATTGATGATAGATGATTGATGATTGATGATTGATGATTGATGATTGCTGATTGATGATTGATGATGGATGATTGGTGATTGATGATTGATGATTGTTGATTGATGATTGATGATTGATGATTGATCATTGATGATTGATGATTGATAATTGATGATTGATAATTGATGATTGATGATTGATGATTGATGATTGATGAGTGATGATTGATTATTGATGATTGATGATTGATGATTGATGATTGATGATTGATGATTGCTGATTGATGATTGATGATTGATGATTGATGATTGATAATTGATGATTGATGATTGATGATTGATGATTGATGATTGATGATTGATGATTGATGAGTGATGATTGATTATTGATGATTGATGATTGATGATTGATGATTGATGATTGATGATTGATGATTGCTGATTGATGATTGATGATTGATGATTGATGATCGATCATTGATCATTGATGATATCTAAACGATTATTCATGGTTGTGGATTGATAATTGATGATTGTTGATTGATGATTAAGGATTGAAGATTGATGATTGATGATTGATAATTGATGATTGATGATTGATGATTGATGATGGATGATTGGTGATTGATGATTGATGATTGTTGATTGATGATTGATGATTGATGATTGATCATTGATGATTGATGATTGATAATTGATGATTGATAATTGATGATTGATGATTGATGATTGATGATTGATGAGTGATGATTGATTGTTGATGATTGATGATTGATGATTGATGATTGATGATTGATGATTGATGATTGCTGATTGATGATTGATGATTGATGATTGATGATTGATGATTGATGATTGATGATTGATGATTGCTGATTGATGATTGATGATTGATGATTGATGATTGATGATTGATGATTGATGATTGATGAGTGATGATTGATTATTGATGATTGATGATTGATGATTGATGATTGATGATTGATGATTGATGATTGATGATTGCTGATTGATGATTGATGATTGATGATTGATGATCGATCATTGATCATTGATGATATCTAAACGATTATTCATGGTTGTGGATTGATAATTGATGATTGTTGATTGATGATTGATGATAGATGATTGATGATTGATGAGTGATGATTGATTATTGATGATTGATGATTGATGATTGATGATTGATGATTGATGATTGCTGATTGATGATTGATGATTGATGATTGATGATTGATAATTGATGATTGATGATTGATGATTGATGATTGATGATTGATGATTGATGATTGATTATTGATGATTGATGATTGATGATTGATGATTGATGATTGATGATTGCTGATTGATGATTGATGATTGATGATTGATGATTGATGATTGATGATTGATGAGTGATGATTGATTATTGATGATTGATGATTGATGATTGATGATTGATGATTGATTATTGATGATTGATGATTGCTGATTGATGATTGATGATTGATGATTGATGATCGATCATTGATCATTGATGATATCTAAACGATTATTCATGGTTGTGGATTGATAATTGATGATTGTTGATTGATGATTGATGATAGATGATTGATGATTGATGATTGATGATTGATGATTGCTGATTGATGATTGATGATGGATGATTGGTGATTGATGATTGATGATTGTTGATTGATGATTGATGATTGATGATTGATCATTGATGATTGATGATTGATAATTGATGATTGATAATTGATGATTGATGATTGATGATTGATGATTGATGAGTGATGATTGATTATTGATGATTGATGATTGATGATTGATGATTGATGATTGATGATTGCTGATTGATGATTGATGATTGATGATTGATGATTGATAATTGATGATTGATGATTGATGATTGATGATTGATGATTGATGATTGATGATTGTTGATTGATGATTGATGATAGATGATTGATGATTGATGATTGATGATTGATGATTGCTGATTGATGATTGATGATGGATGATTGGTGATTGATGATTGATGATTGTTGATAGATGATTGATGATTGATGATTGATGATTGATGATTGCTGATTGATGATTGATGATGGATGATTGGTGATTGATGATTGATGATTGTTGATTGATGATTGATGATTGATGATTGATCATTGATGATTGATGATTGATAATTGATGATTGATGATTGATGAGTGATGATTGATGAGTGATGATTGATGATTGATGAGTGATGAGTGATGACTGACGATTGATGATTGGTGATTGATGATTGATGATTGATGACTGATGATTATTGGTTGATGATTGATGATTGATGATTGATGATTGATGCTTGATGAGCGATGACTAACGATTGATGATTAATGATTGATCATTGATGATTGATGATTGATCATTGATGATTGATGATTGATGATTGATGATTGATAATTGATGATTGATGATTGATGATTGATGATTGATTATTGATGATTGATGATTGATGATTGATGATTTATGATTGATGATTGATGATTGATGATTGATGATTGATGATTGATGATTGATGATTGATTATTGATGATGGATGATTGATGATTGAAGATTGATGATTGATGATACATGATTGATGAATGATGATTGATGATTGATGATTGATTATTGATGATTGATGATTGATGATTGATGATTGATGATTGATGATTGATGATTGATGATTGATGATTGATGATTGATGATTGATGATTGATGATTGATGATTGATGATTGATGATTGATGATTGATGATTGATGATTGATGATTGATGATTGATGATTGATGATTGATGATTGATGATTGATGATTGATGATTGATGATTGATGATTGATGATTGATGATTGATGATTGATGATTGATGATTGATGATTGATGAGTGATGATTGATTATTGATGATTGATGATTGATGATTGATGATTGATGATTGCTGATTGATGATTGATGATTGATGATTGATGATCGATCATTGATCATTGATGATATCTAAACGATTATTCATGGTTGTGGATTGATAATTGATGATTGTTGATTGATGATTAAGGATTGAAGATTGATGATTGATGATTGATAATTGATGATTGATGATTGATGATTGATGATTGATGATTGATGATTGATGATAGATGATTGATGAGTGATGACTGACGATTGATGATTGGTGATTGATGATTGATGATTGATGATTGATCATTGATGATTGATGATTGATAATTGATGATTGATGTTTGATGATTGATGATTGAGGATTGATGATTGATAATTGATGATTGATGATTGATGATTGATGATTGATTATTGATAATTGATGATTGATGAGTGATGATTGATGAGTGATGATTGATGATTGATGATTGATGATTGATGATTGATGATTGATGATTGATGATTGATGATTGATGATTGATTATTGATGATTGATAATTGATCATTGATGATTGATGATTGATGATTGATGATTGATGATTGATGATTGAAGATTGATGATTGATGATTGAAGATTGATGATAGATGCTTGATGAGCGATGACTGACGATTGATGATTAATGATTGATGATTGATGATTGATGATTGATGATTGATGATTGATGATTGATGATTGATGATTGATGATTGATGATTGATGATTGATGATTGATGATTGATAATTGATGATTGATGATTGATGATTGATGATTGATGATTGATGCTTGATGAGTTATGACTAACGATTGATGATTGATGATTGTGATGATTGATGATTGTTGATTGATGGTTGATGATTGATGATTGATGATTGATGATTGAGGATTGATGATTGGTGATTGATTATTGATGATTGATGATTGATGATTGTGATGATTGATGATTAATGATTGTCGATTGATGGTTGATGATTGATGATTGATGATTGATGACTTATGATTGATGATTGATGATTGATGATTGATGATTGATGATTGATGATTGATAATACAGGATTGATGATTGATGATTGATGATGGATGATTGATGATTGATGATTGATGATTGATGATTGATGATTGATGATTGATGATTGATGAGTGATAACTGACGATTGATGATTGGTGATTGATGATTGATGATTGTTGATTGATGATTGATGATTGATGATTGATCATTGATGATTGATGATTGATAATTGATGATTGATGAGTGATGATTGATGATTGATGATTGATGATTGATGATTGATAATTGATGATTGATGATTGATGATTGCTGATTGATGATTGATGATTGATGATCGATCATTGATCATTGATGATATCTAAATGATGATTCATGGTTGTGGATTGATAATTGATGATTGTTGATTGATGATTAAGGATTGAAGATTGATGATTGATGATTGATGATTGATGATTGTTGATTGATGATTGATGATTGATGATTGATCATTGATGATTGATGATTGATGATTGATGATTGATGATTGTTGATTGATGATTGATGATTGATGATTGATGATTGGTCATTGATGATTGATGATTGATGATTGGTGATTGATGATTGATGATTGTTGAGTGATGATTGATGATTGATCATTGATGATTGATGATTGATAATTGATGATTGATGAGTGATGATTGATGATTGATGATTGATGATTGATTATTGATGATTGATGATTGATGATTGATGATTGATGATTGATGATTGATGATTGATGATTGATGATTGCTGATTGATGATTGATGATTGATGATCGATCATTGATCATTGATGATATCTAAATGATGATTCATGGTTGTGGATTGATAATTGATGATTGTTGATTGATGATTAAGGATTGAAGATTGATGATTGATGATTGATGATTGATGATTGATGATTGATGATTGATGATTTCAGATTGATGATTGATGATGGATCGTTGATGATTGATGATTTCTAAATGATGATTCATGGTAGTGGATTGATAATTGATGATTGATGATTGATGATTGATGATTGTGATGATTGATGATTGATGATTGTTGATTGATGGTTGATGATTGATGATTGATGACTTATGATTGATGATTGATGATTGATGATTGATGATTGATGATTGATAATACAGTATTGATGATTGATGATTGATGATTGATGATTTATGATTGATGATTGATGATTAATGATTGATGAGTGCTGATTGATGATTGATGATGGATGATTGATGATTGATGATTGATGATTGATGATTGATGATTGTTGATTGATGATTGATGATTGATGATTGATGAGTGATGACTGACGATTGATGATTGGTGATTGATGATTGATGATTGTTGATTGATGATTGATGATTGATGATTGATGATTGATGATTGATGATTGCTGATTGATGATTGATGATGGATGATTGATGATTGAAGATTGATGATTGATGATACATGATTGATGATTGATGATTGATTATTGATGATTGATGATTGATGATTGATGATTGATGATTGATGATTGATGATTGATGATTGATGATTGATGATTGCTGATTGATGATTGATGATTGATGATCGATCATTGATCATTGATGATATCTAAACGATTATTCATGGTTGTGGATTGATAATTGATGATTGTTGATTGATGATTAAGGATTGAAGATTGATGATTGATGATTGATGATTGATGATTGATGATTGATGATTGTTGATTGATGATTGATCATTGATGATTGATGATTGATGATTGATGATTGATGATTGATGATTGATGATTGTTGATTGATGATTGTTGATTGGTGATTGATGATTGATGATTGATCATTGATGATTGATGATTGATAATTGATGATTGATGATTGATGATTGAGGATTGATGATTGGTGATTGATGATTGATGATTGATGATTGATGAATGATGATTGATGATTGATGAGTGATGATTGATGAGTGACGATTGATGATTGATGAGTGATGACTGACGATTGATGATTGGTGATTGATGATTGATGATTGATTATTGATGATTGATAATTGATCATTGATGATTGATGATTGATGATTGATGATTGATGATTGATGATTGATGATTGATGATTGATGATTGAAGATTGATGATTGATGCTTGATGAGCGATGACTGACGATTGATGATTGATGATTAATGATTGATGATTGATGATTGATGATTGATGATTGATGATTGATGATTGATGATTGATGATTGATGATTGATGATTGATGATTGATGATTGATGATTGATGATTGATAATTGATGATTGATGATTGATGATTGATGATTGATGATTGATGCTTGATGAGTTATGACTAACGATTGATGATTGATGATTGTGATGATTGATGATTGTTGATTGATGGTTGATGATTGATGATTGATGATTGATGATTGAGGATTGATGATTGGTGATTGATTATTGATGATTGATGATTGATGATTGATGATTGTGATGATTGATGATTAATGATTGTTGATT
This sequence comes from Stratiomys singularior, assembly GCA_954870665.1. NCBI lineage: Eukaryota > Metazoa > Arthropoda > Insecta > Diptera > Stratiomyidae > Stratiomys > Stratiomys singularior. The sequence goes on along the minus strand of OX940880.1, from coordinate 78,373,222 downwards.
GATGGTTGATGATTGATGATTGATGATTGATGACTTATGATTGATGATTGATGATTGATGATTGATGATTGATGATTGATAATACAGGATTGATGATTGATGATTGATGATGGATGATTGATGATTGATGATTGATGATTGATGTTTGATGATTGATGATTGATGATTGATGATTGATGAGTGATAACTGACGATTGATGATTGGTGATTGATGATTGATGATTGTTGATTGATGATTGATGATTGATGATTGATCATTGATGATTGATGATTGATAATTGATGATTGATGAGTGATGATTTATGATTGATGATTGATGATTGATGATTGATGATTGATAATTGATGATTGATGATTGATGATTGATGATTGCTGATTGATGATTGATGATTGATGATCGATCATTGATCATTGATGATATCTAAATGATGATTCATGGTTGTGGATTGATAATTGATGATTGTTGATTGATGATTAAGGATTGAAGATTGATGATTGATGATTGATGATTGATGATTGATGATTGTTGATTGATGATTGATGATTGATGATTGATCATTGATGATTGATGATTGATGATTGATGATTGATGATTGTTGATTGATGATTGATGATTGATGATTGATGATTGGTCATTGATGATTGATGATTGATGATTGGTGATTGATGATTGATGATTGTTGAGTGATGATTGATGATTGATCATTGATGATTGATGATTGATAATTGATGATTGATGAGTGATGATTGATGATTGATGATTGATGATTGATTATTGATGATTGATGATTGATGATTGATGATTGATGATTGATGATTGATGATTGATGATTGATGATTGCTGATTGATGATTGATGATTGATGATCGATCATTGATCATTGATGATATCTAAATGATGATTCATGGTTGTGGATTGATAATTGATGATTGTTGATTGATGATTAAGGATTGAAGATTGATGATTGATGATTGATGATTGATGATTGATGATTGATGATTGATGATTGATGATTGATGATTGATGATTGATGATTTCAGATTAATGATTGATGATGGATCGTTGATGATTGATGATTTCTAAATGATGATTCATGGTAGTGGATTGATAATTGATGATTGATGATTGATGATTGATGATTGTGATGATTGATGATTGATGATTGTTGATTGATGGTTGATGATTGATGATTGATGACTTATGATTGATGATTGATGATTGATGATTGATGATTGATAATACAGTATTGATGATTGATGATTGATGATTGATGATTTATGATTGATGATTGATGATTAATGATTGATGAGTGCTGATTGATGATTGATGATGGATGATTGATGATTGATGATTGATGATTGATGATTGTTGATTGATGATTGATGATTGATGATTGATGAGTGATGACTGACGATTGATGATTGGTGATTGATGATTGATGATTGTTGATTGATGATTGATGATTGATGATTGATCAGTGATGATTGATGATTGATGATTGATAATTGATGATTGATGAGTGATGATTGATGATTGATAATTGATTATTGATGATTGATGATTTATGATTGATGATTGATGATTGATGATTGATGATTGCTGATTGAAGATTGATGATTGATGATTGATGACTGTTGATTGATGATTGATGATTGATGATTGATGATTGATGAGTGATGACTGACGATTGATGATTGGTGATTGATGATTGATGATTGTTGATTGATGATTGATGATTGATGATTGATCATTGATGATTGATGATTGATAATTGATGATTGATGAGTGATGATTGATTATTGATGATTGATGATTGATGATTGATGATTGCTGATTGATGATTGATGATTGATGATTAAGGATTGAAGATTGATGATTGATGATTGATGATTGATGATTGATGATTGATGATTGTTGATTGATGATTGATGATTGATGATTGATCGTTGATGATTGATGATTGATAATTAATGATTGATGATTGATGATTGATGAATGATGATTGATGATTGATGACTGATCAGCGATGATTGATGATTGAAGATTGATGATTGATGAATGTTGACTGATGAGTGATGATTGATGAGTGATGATTGATGAATGATGATTGATGATTGATGAATGATGATTGATGATTGATGCCTGATCAGTGATGATTGATGATTGAAGATTGATGATTGATGAATGTTGACTGATGATTGATGATTGATGAGTGATGATTGATGAATGATGATTGATGATTGATGAGTGATGACTGACGATTGATGATTGGTGATTGATGATTAATGATTGATGATTGATGATTGATGATTAATGATTGATGATTGATGATTGATGATTGATGATTGATGATTGAAGATTAATGATTGATGATTGATGATTGATGATTGCTGATTGATGATTGATGATGGATGATTGATGATTGATGATTAATGATTGATGATTGATGATTGTTGATTGATGATTGATGATTGATGATTGATGATTGATGATTGATGATTGATGATTGATGATTGATGAGTGATGACTGACGATTGATGATTGGTGATTGATGATTGATGATTGTTGATTGATGATTGATGATTGATGATTGATCATTGATGATTGATGATTGATAATTGATGATTGATGAGTGATGATTGATTATTGATGATTGATGATTGATGATTGATGATTGCGGATTTATGATTGATGATTGATGATCGACAATTGATCATTGATGATATCTAAATGATGATTCATGGTTGTGGATTGATAATTGATGATTGTTGATTGATGATTAAGGATTGAAGATTGATGATTGATGATTGATGATTGATGATTGATGATTGATGATTGATGATTGATGATTGATGATTGTTGATTGATGATTGATCATTGATGATTGATGATTGATGATTGATGATTGATGATTGATGATTGATGATTGTTGATTGATGATTGATGAGTGATGACTGACGATTGATGATTGGTGATTGATGATTGATGATTGTTGATTGATGATTGATGATTGATGATTGATGATTGATCATTGATGATTGATGATTTATAATTGATGATTGATGAGTGATGATTGATGATTGATGATTGATGATTGATGATTGATGATTGATGATTGCTGTTTGATGATTGATGATCGATCATTGATCATTGATGATATCTAAATGATGATTCATGGTTGTGGATTGATGATTGATGGTTGTTGATTGATGATTAAGGATTGAAGATTGATGATTGATGATTGATGATTGATGATTGATGATTGATAATTGATGATTGATGATTGATGATTGATGATTGATGCTTGATGAGCGATGACTTACGATTAATGATTGATGATTGATGATTGATGATTGTTGATTGTTGATTGATGATTGAGGATTGATAATTGATGATTGATGATTGATGATTGATGATTTCTGATTGATGATTGATGATGGATCGTTGATGATTGATGATTTCTAAATGATGATTCATGGTAGTGGATTGATAATTGATGATTGATGATTGATGATTGTGATGATTGATGATTGATGATTGTTGGTTGATGGTTGATGATTGATGATTGATGATTGATGACTTATGATTGATGATTGATGATTGATGATTGATAATACAGTATTGATGATTGATGATTGATGATTTATGATTGATGATTGATGATTGATAATTGATGATTGATGATTGCTGATTGATGATTGATGATGGATGATTGATGATTGATGATTGATGATTGATGATTGATGATTGATGATTGATGATTGTTGATTGATGATTGATGATTGATGATTGATGATTGATGATTGATGAGTGATGACTGACGATTGATGATTGGTGATTGATGATTGATGATTGATGATTGATGATTGATCATTGATGATTGATGATTGATAATTGATGATTGATGAGTGATGATTGATGATTGATGATTGATGATTGATGATTGATGATTGCTGATTGATGATTGATGATTGATGATCGAACATTGATCATTGATGATATCTCAATGATGATTCATGGTTGTGGATTGATAATTGATGATCGTTGATTGATGATTAAGGATTGAAGATTGATGATTGATGATTGATGATTGATGATTGATGATTGATGATTGATGATTGATGATTGTTGATTGATGATTGATGATTGATGATTGATCATTGATGATTGATAATGGATAATTGATGATTGATGATTGATGATTGATGATTGATGATTGATGAATGATGATTGATGATTGATGATTGATGATTGATGATGGATGATTGAAGATTGATGATTGATGAATGTTGACTGATGATTGATGATTGATGAGTGATGATTGATGAGTGATCATTGATGATTGATGAGTGATGACTGACGATTGATGATTGGTGATTGATGATTAATGATTGATGATTGATGATTGATGATTGATGAGTGATGATTGATGAGTGATGATTGATGATTGATGAGTGATGACTGACGATTGATGATTGGTGATTGATGATTGATGATTGATGATTGCTGATTGATGATTGATGATTGATGATTGATGATTGATGATTGATGATTGATGATTGATGCTTGATGAGCGATGACTAACGATTGATGATTGATGATTAATGATTGATCATTGATGATTGATGATTGATCATTGATGATTGATGATTGATGATTGATGATTGATGATTGATGATTGATAATTGATGATTGATGATTGATGATTGATGATTGATGATTGATGATTGATGATTGATGATTGATGATTGATTATTGATGATTGATGATTGATGACTTATGATTGATGATTGATGATTGATGATTGATAATACAGTATTGATGATTGATGATTGATGATTTATGATTGATGATTGATGATTGTTGATTGATGATTGATGATTGATGATTGATGATTGATGAGTGATGACTGACGATTGATGATTGGTGATTGATGATTGATGATTGTTGATTGATGATTGATGATTGATGATTGATCATTGATGATTGATGATTGATGATTGATGATTGATGATTGATGATTGATGATTGATGATTGATGATTGCTGATTGATGATGGATGATTGATGATTGATGATTGATGATTGATGATTGATGATTGTTGATTGATGTTTGATGATGGATGATTGATGAGTGATGACTGACGATTGATTATTGGTGATTGATGATTGATGATTGTTGATTGATGATTGATGATTGATCATTGATGATTGATGATTGATAATTGATGATTGATGAGTGATGATTGATGATTGATGATTGATGATTGATGATTGATGATTGATGATTGATGATTGATGATTGATGAGTGATGATTGATGAGTGATGATTGATGATTGATGAGTGATGACTGACGATTGATGATTGGTGATTGATGATTAATGATTGATGATTGATGATTGATGATTGATGATTGATGATTGATGATTCATGATTGATGAGTGATGATTGATGAGTGATGATTGATGATTGATGAGTGATGACTGACGATTAATGATTGGTGATTGATGATTGATGATTGATGATTGATGATTGCTGATTGATGATTGATGATTGATCATTGATGATTGATGATTGATAATTGATGATTGATGATTAATGATTGATGATTGATGATTGATGATTGATGATTAATGATTGACGGTTGATGATTGGTGACTGATGATTGATGATTGATGATCAATTATTGATGATTGATGACTGATGATAGATTATTGATGATTGATGATTGATGATTGATGATGGATGATAGATGATTGATGAATGATGATTGATGATTGATGATTGATGATTGATGATTGATGATTGATGGTTGATGATTGATGATTGATGATTGATGATTGATAATTGTTGATTGATGATTGATGATTGATGATTGATGATTGTTGATTGTTGATTGATGATTGATGATTGATAATTGATGATTGATGATTGATGATTGATGATTGATGATTTCTGATTGATGATTGATGATGGATCGTTGATGATTGATGATTTCTAAATGATGATTCATGGTAGTGGATTGATAATTGATGATTGATGATTGATGATTGATGATTGATGATTGATGATTGATAATTGATGATTGATGATTGATGATTGATGATTGATGATTGATGATTGATGATTGATGATTGATGATTGATGATTGATGATTGATGATTGATGATTGATGATTGATGACTTATGATTGATGATTGATCATTGATGATTGATAATACAGTATTGATGATTGATGATTGATAATTGATGATTTATGATTGATGAATGATGATTGATGATTGTTGGTTGATGATTGATGATTGATAATTGATGATTGATGATTGATGATTGATAATTGATGATTGATGATAGAGGATTGATGATTGATGATTGATGATTGATGATTGACGGTTGATGATTGGTGACTGATGATTGATGATTGATGATTGATGATCAATTATTGATGATTGATGATTGATGATAGATGATTGATGATTGATGATTGATGATTGATGATGGATGATAGATGATTGATGAATGATGATTGAAGATTGATGATTGATGATTGATGATTGATGATTGATGATTGATGATTGATGATTGATGATTGATGATTGATGATTGATAATTGATGATTGATGATTGATGATCGATGATTGATGATTGATGATTGATGATTGATGATTGTTGATTGTTGATTGATGATTGAGGATTGATGATTGATGATTGATGATTGATGATTGATGATTGATGATTGCTGATTGATGATTGATGATTGATGATTGATGATTGTTGATTGTTGATTGATGATTGATGATTGAGGATTGATAATTGATGATTGATGATTGATGATTGATGATTTCTGATTGATGATTGATGATGGATCGTTGATGATTGATGATTTCTAAATGATGATTCATGGTAGTGGATTGATAATTGATGATTGATGATTGATGATTGATGATTGATGATTGTAAATTGTTGATTGATGATTGATGATTGAGGATTGATGATTGAGTATTGATGATTGATGATTGTTGATTGTTGATTGATGATTGATGATAGAGGAGTGAAAATTGATGATTGATGCTTGATGATTGATGATTTCTGATTGATGATTGATGATGGATCGTTGATGATTGATGATTTCTAAATGATAATTCATGGTAGTGGATTGATAATTGATGATTGATGATTGATGATTGATGATTGATGATTGATGATAGATGATTGATGAATGATGATTGATGATTGATGATTGATGGTTGATGGTTTATGATTGATAATTGTTGGTTGATGATTGATGATTGATAATTGATAATTGATGATTGATGATTGATAATTCATGTTTGTTGATGGATGATTGATGATTGATGATCGATGATTGATGATTGATGATTGATGATTGATGATTGATGATTGATGATTGATGATTGATGATTGATAATTGATGATTGATGATTGATGATTGATGACTGATGATTGATGATTGATCATTGATGATTGATGATTGATAATTGATGATTGATGTGTGATGATTGATGATTGATGATTGATGATTGATGATTGATGATTGATGATTGATGATTGATGATTGCTGATTGATGATTGATGATTGATCATCGATCATTGATCATTGATGATATCTAAATGATGATTCATGGTTGTGGATTGATAATTGATGATTGTTGATTGATGATTAAGGATTGAAGATTGATTATTGATGATTGATGATTGATGATTGATGATTGATGATTGATGATTGATGATTGTTGATTGATGATTGATGATTGATGATTGATCATTGATGATTGATGATTGATAATTGATGATTGATGATTGATGATTGTTGAATGATGATTGATGATTGATGCCTAATCAGCGATGATTGGTGATTGAAGATTGATGATTGATGAATGTTGACTGATGATTGATGATTGATGAGTGATGATTGATGAGTGATGATTGATGATTGATGAGTGATGACTGACGATTGATGATTGGTGATTGATGATTAATGATTGATGATTGATGATTGATGATTGATGATTGATGATTGATGATTGATGAGTGATGATTGATGAGTGATGATTGATGATTGATGATTGATGAGTGATGACTGACGATTGATGATTGATGATTGTTGATTGATGATTGATGATTGATGATTGATCATTGATGATTGATAATGGATAATTGATGATTGATGATTGACGATTGATGATTGATGATTGATGATTGATGATTGATGAATGATGATTGATGATTGATGCCTGATCAGCGATGATGGATGATTGAAGATTGATGATTGATGAATGTTGACTGATGATTGATGATTGATGAGTGATGATTGATGAGTGATGATTGATGATTGATGAGTGATGACTGACGATTGATGATTGGTGATTGATGATTAATGATTGATGATTGATGATTGATGATTGATGATTGATGAGTGATGATTGATGAGTGATGATTGATGATTGATGAGTGATGACTGACGATTGATGATTGGTAATTGATGATTGATGATTGATGATTGATGATTGCTGATTGATGATTGATGATTGATGATTGATGATTGATGATTGATGATTGATGCTTGATGAGCGATGACTAACGATTGATGATTGATGATTAATGATTGATCATTGATGATTGATGATTGATCATTGATGATTGATGATTGATGATTGATGATTGATGATTGATAATTGATGATTGATGATTGATGATTGATGATTGATTATTGATGATTGATGATTGATGATTGATGACTTATGATTGATGATTGATGATTGATGATTGATGATTGATAATACAGTATTGATGATTGATGATTGATGATTTATGATTGATGATTGATGATTGTTGATTGATGATTGATGATTGATGATTGATGATTGATGAGTGATGACTGACGATTGATGATTGGTGATTGATGATTGATGATTGTTGATTGATGATTGATGATTGATGATTGATCATTGATGATTGATGATTGATGATTGATGATTGATGATTGATGATTGATGATTGATGATTGATGATTGATGATTGATGATTGATGATTGATGATTGCTGATTGATGATTGATGATGGATGATTGATGATTGATGATTGATGATTGATGATTGATGATTGATGATTGTTGATTGATGTTTGATGCTTGATGATTGATGATTGATGAGTGATGACTGACGATTGATTATTGGTGATTGATGATTGATGATTGTTGATTGATGATTGATGATTGATCATTGATGATTGATGATTGATAATTGATGATTGATGAGTGATGATTGATGATTGATGATTGATGATTGATTATTGATGATTGATGATTGATGATTGATGATTGATGAGTGATGATTGATGAGTGATGATTGATGATTGATGAGTGATGACTGACGTTTGATGATTGGTGATTGATGATTAATGATTGATGATTGATGATTGATGATTGATGATTGATGATTGATGATTGATGAGTGATGATTGATGAGTGATGATTGATGATTGATGAGTGATGACTGACGATTGATGATTGGTGATTGATGATTGATGATTGATGATTGCTGATTGATGATTGATGATTGATCATTTATGATTGATGATTGATAATTGATGATTGATGATTAATGATTGATGATTGATGATTGATGATTGATGATTGACGGTTGATGAATGGTGACTGATGATTGATGATTGATGATCAATTATTGATGATTGATGACTGATGATAGATGATTGATGATTGATGATTGATGATGGATGATAAATGATTGATGAATGATGATTGATGATTGATGATTGATGATTGATGATTGATGATTGATGGTTGATGATTGATGATTGATGATTGATGATTGATAATTGTTGATTGTCGATTGATGATTGATGATTGATGATTGATGATTGTTGATTGTTGATTGATGATTGATGATTGATAATTGATGATTGATGATTGATGATTGATGATTGATGATTGATGATTGATGATTTCTGATTGATGATTGATGATGGATCGTTGATGATTGATGATTTCTAAATGATGATTCATGGTAGTGGATTGATAATTGATGATTGATGATTGATGATTGATGATTGATGATTGATAATTGATGATTGATGATTGATGATTGATGATTGATGATTGATGATTGATGATTGATGATTGATGATTGATGATTGATGATTGATGATTGATGATTGATGATTGATGATTCATGACTTATGATTGATGATTGATGATTGATAATACAGTATTGATGATTGATGATTGATAATTGATGATTTATGATTGATGATTGATGATTGATGATTGTTGGTTGATGATTGATGATTGATAATTGATGATTGATGATTGATGATTGATAATTGATGATTGATGATTGAGGATTGATGATTGATGATTGATGATTGATGATTGATGATTGATGATTGACGGTTGATGATTGGTGACTGATGATTGATGATTGATGATTGATGATCAATTATTGATGATTGATTATTGATGATAGATGATTGATGATTGATGATTGATGATTGATGATTGATGATGGATGATAGATGATTGATGAATGATGATTGAAGATTGATGATTGATGATTGATGATTGATGATTGATGATTGATGATTGATGATTGATGATTGATGATTGATGATTGATAATTGATGATTGATGATCGATGATTGATGATTGATGATTGATGATTGATGATTGTTGATTGTTGATTGATGATTGAGGATTGATGATTGATGATTGATGATTGATGATTGATGATTGATGGTTGATGATTGATGATTGATGATTGTTGATTGTTGATTGATGATTGATAATTGAGGATTGATAATTGATGATTGATGATTGATGATTGATGATTGATGATTTCTGATTGATGATTGATGATGGATCGTTGATGATTGATGATATCTAAATGATGATTCATGGTAGTGGATTGATAATTGATGATTGATGATTGATGATTGTAAATTGTTGATTGATGATTGATGATTGAGGATTGATGATTGAGTATTGATGATTGATGATTGTTGATTGTTGATTGATGATTGATGATAGAGGATTGATAATTGATGATTGATGCTTGATGATTGATGATTTCTGATTGATGATTGATGATGGATCGTTGATGATTGATGATTTCTAAATGATGATTCATGGTAGTGGATTGATAATTGATGATTGATGATTGATGATTGATGATTGATGATTGATGATTGATGATAGATGATTGATGAATGATGATTGATGATTGATGATTGATGGTTGATGGTTTATGATTGATGATTGTTGGTTGATGATTGATGATTGATAATTGATGATTGATGATTGATGATTGATAATTCATGTTTGATGATGGATGATTGATGATTGATGATTGATGATCGATGATTGATGATTGATGATTGATGATTGATGATTGATGATTGATGATTGATGATTGATGATTGATGATTGATGATTGATGACTGATGATTGATGATTGATGATTGATGATTGATGATTGATCATTGATGATTGATGATTGATAATTGATGATTGATGAGTGATGATTGATGATTGATGATTGATGATTGATGATTGTTGATTGATGATTGACGATTGATGATTGATGATTGATGATTGATGATTGCTGATTGATGATTGATGATTGATGATCGATCTTTGATCATTGATGATATCTAAATGATGATTCATGGTTGTGGATTGATAATTGATGATTGTTGATTGATGATTAAGGATTGAAGATTGATTATTGATGATTGATGATTGATGATTGATGATTGATGATTGATGATTGATGATTGTTGATTGATGATTGATGATTGCTCATTGATGATTGATGATTGATAATTGATGATTGATGATTGATGATTGATGATTGATGATTGTTGAATGATGATTGATGATTGATGCCTAATCAGCGATGATTGGTGATTGAAGATTGATGATTGATGAATGTTGACTGATGATTGATGATTGATGAGTGATGATTGATGAGTGATGATTGATGATTGATGAGTGATGACTGACGATTGATGATTGGTGATTGATGATTAATGATTGATGATTGATGATTGATGATTGATGATTGATGATTGATGATTGATGATTGATGATTGATGATTGATGAGTGATGATTGATGAGTGATGATTGATGATTGATGATTGATGAGTGATGACTGACGATTGATGATTGGTGATTGATGATTGATGATTGATGATTGATGATTGCTGATTGATGATTGATGATTGATCATTGATGATTGATGATTGATAATTGATGATTGATGATAGATGATTGATGATTGATGATTGATGATTGACGATTGACGGTTGATGATTGGTGACTGATGATTGATGATTGATGATCAATTATTGATGATTGATGATTGATGATAGATGATTGATAGTTGATGATTGATGATTGATGATTGATGATAGATGATTGATGAATGATGATTGATGATTGATGATTGATGATTGATGATTGATGATTGATGATTGATGATTGATGATTGATGATTGATAATTGATGATTGATGATTGATGATTGATGATTGATGATTGATGATTGTTGATTGTTGATTGATGATTGAGGATTGATAATTGATGATTGATGATTAATGATTGATGATTGATGATTGATGATTTCTGATTGATGATTGATGATGGATCGCTGATGATTGATGATTTCTAAATGATGATTCATGGTAGTGGATTGATAATTGATGATTGATGATTGATGATTGATGATTGATGATTGATGATTGATGATTGATGATTGATGATTGATTATTGATGATTGATGATTGATGATTGATGACTTATGATTGATGATTGATGATTGATGGTTGATAATTGATAATACAGTATTGATGATTGATGATTGATGATTGATGATTTATGATTGATGATTGATGATTGATGATTGTTGGTTGATGATTGATGATTGATAATTGATGATTGATGATTGATGATTGATGATTGATGATCGATGATTGATGAGTGATGATTGATGATTTTTGATTGTTGATTGATGATTGAGGATTGATGATTGATGATTGATGATTGATGATTGCTGATTGATGATTGATGATTGATGATTGTTGATTGTTGATTGATGATTGAGGATTGATAATTGATGATTGATGATTGATGATTGATGATTTCTGGTTGATGATTGATGATCGATCGTTGATGATTGATGATTTCTAAATGATAATTCATGGTAGTGGATTGATAATTGATGATTGATGATTGATGATTGATGATTGTAAATTGTTGATTGATGATTGATGATTGAGGATTGATGATTGAGTATTGATGATTGATGATTGTTGATTGTTGATTGATGATTGATGATTGATGATTGTTGATTGTTGATTGATGATTGAGGATTGATAATTGATGATTGATGCTTGATGATTGATGATTTCTGATTGATGATTGATGATGGATCGTTGATGATTGATGATTTCTAAATGATGATTCATGGTAGTGGATTGATAATTGATGATTGATGATTGATGATTGATGATTGCTGATTGATGATTGATGATTGATGATTGTTGATTGTTGATTGATGATTGAGGATTGATAATTGATGATTGATGCTTGATGATTGATGATTTCTGATTGATGATTGATGATGGATCGTTGATGATTGATGATTTCTAAATGATGATTCATGGTAGTGGATTGATAATTGATGATTGATGATTGATGATTGATGATTGATGATTGATGATTGATGATAGATGATTGATGAGTGATGATTGATGATTGATGATTGATGGTTGATGGTTTATGATTGATGATTGTTGGTTGATGATTGATGATTGATAATTGATGATTGATGATTGATGATTGATAATTCATGTTTGATGATGGATGATTGATGATTGATGATTGATGATCGATGATTGATGATTGATGATTGATGATTGATGATTGATGATTGATGATTGATGATTGATGATTGATGATTGATGATTGATGATTGATGATTGATGATTGATGATTGATGATTGATGATTGATGATGGATGACTGATGATTGATGATTGATGATTGATCATTGATCATTGATGATTGATGATTGATAATTGATGATTGATGAGTGATGATTGATGATTGATGATTGATGATTGATGATTGATGATTGATGATTGATGATTGATGATTGCTGATTGATGATTGATGATTGATGATCGATCATTGATCATTGATGATATCTAAATGATGATTCATGGTTGTGGATTGATAATTGATGATTGTTGATTGATGATTAAGGATTGAAGATTGATTATTGATGATTGATGATTGATGATTGATGATTGATGATTGATGATTGATGATTGTTGATTGATGATTGATGATTGATGATTGATGATTGATCATTGATGATTGATGATTGATAATTGATGATTGATGATTGATGATTGATGATTGATGATTGTTGAATGATGATTGATGATTGATGCCTAATCAGCGATGATTGGTGATTGAAGATTGATGATTGATGAATGTTGACTGATGATTGATGATTGATGAGTGATGATTGATGAGTGATGATTGATGATTGATGAGTGATGACTGACGATTGATGATTGGTGATTGATGATTAATGATTGATGATTGATGATTGATGATTGATGATTGATGATTGATGATTGATGAGTGATGATTGATGAGTGATGATTGATGATTGATGATTGATGAGTGATGACTGACGATTGATGATTGGTGATTGATGATTGATGATTGATGATTGATGATTGCTGATTGATGATTGATGATTGATCATTGATGATTGATGATTGATAATTGATGATTGATGATAGATGATTGATGATTGATGATTGATGATTGATGATTGATGATTGACGGTTGATGATTGGTGACTGATGATTGATGATCAATTATTGATGATTGATGATTGATGATTGATGATTGATGATTGATGATTGATGATTGATGATTGATGATTGATGATTCATGACTTATGATTGATGATTGATGATTGATGATTGATAATACAGTATTGATGATTGATGATTGATAATTGATGATTTATGATTGATGATTGATGATTGATGATTGTTGGTTGATGATTGATGATTGATAATTGATGATTGATGATTGATGATTGATAATTGATGATTGATGATTGAGGATTGATGATTGATGATTGATGATTGATGATTGATGATTGATGATTGACGGTTGATGATTGGTGACTGATGATTGATGATTGATGATCAATTATTGATGATTGATTATTGATGATAGATGATTGATGATTGATGATTGATGATTGATGATTGATGATGGATGATAGATGATTGATGAATGATGATTGAAGATTGATGATTGATGATTGATGATTGATGATTGATGATTGATGATTGATGATTGATGATTGATGATTGATGATTGATAATTGATGATTGATGATCGATGATTGATGATTGATGATTGATGATTGATGATTGTTGATTGTTGATTGATGATTGAGGATTGATGATTGATGATTGATGATTGATGATTGATGATTGATGGTTGATGATTGATGATTGATGATTGTTGATTGTTGATTGATGATTGATAATTGAGGATTGATAATTGATGATTGATGATTGATGATTGATGATTGATGATTTCTGATTGATGATTGATGATGGATCGTTGATGATTGATGATATCTAAATGATGATTCATGGTAGTGGATTGATAATTGATGATTGATGATTGATGATTGTAAATTGTTGATTGATGATTGATGATTGAGGATTGATGATTGAGTATTGATGATTGATGATTGTTGATTGTTGATTGATGATTGATGATAGAGGATTGATAATTGATGATTGATGCTTGATGATTGATGATTTCTGATTGATGATTGATGATGGATCGTTGATGATTGATGATTTCTAAATGATGATTCATGGTAGTGGATTGATAATTGATGATTGATGATTGATGATTGATGATTGATGATTGATGATTGATGATAGATGATTGATGAATGATGATTGATGATTGATGATTGATGGTTGATGGTTTATGATTGATGATTGTTGGTTGATGATTGATGATTGATAATTGATGATTGATGATTGATGATTGATAATTCATGTTTGATGATGGATGATTGATGATTGATGATTGATGATCGATGATTGATGATTGATGATTGATGATTGATGATTGATGATTGATGATTGATGATTGATGATTGATGATTGATGATTGATGACTGATGATTGATGATTGATGATTGATGATTGATGATTGATCATTGATGATTGATGATTGATAATTGATGATTGATGAGTGATGAATGATGATTGATGATTGATGATTGATGATTGTTGATTGATGATTGACGATTGATGATTGATGATTGATGATTGATGATTGCTGATTGATGATTGATGATTGATGATCGATCTTTGATCATTGATGATATCTAAATGATGATTCATGGTTGTGGATTGATAATTGATGATTGTTGATTGATGATTAAGGATTGAAGATTGATTATTGATGATTGATGATTGATGATTGATGATTGATGATTGATGATTGATGATTGTTGATTGATGATTGATGATTGATGATTGCTCATTGATGATTGATGATTGATAATTGATGATTGATGATTGATGATTGATGATTGATGATTGTTGAATGATGATTGATGATTGATGCCTAATCAGCGATGATTGGTGATTGAAGATTGATGATTGATGAATGTTGACTGATGATTGATGAGTGATGATTGATGAGTGATGATTGATGATTGATGAGTGATGACTGACGATTGATGATTGGTGATTGATGATTAATGATTGATGATTGATGATTGATGATTGATGATTGATGATTGATGATTGATGATTGATGATTGATGAGTGATGATTGATGAGTGATGATTGATGATTGATGATTGATGAGTGATGACTGACGATTGATGATTGGTGATTGATGATTGATGATTGATGATTGATGATTGCTGATTGATGATTGATGATTGATCATTGATGATTGATGATTGATAATTGATGATTGATGATAGATGATTGATGATTGATGATTGATGATTGACGATTGACGGTTGATGATTGGTGACTGATGATTGATGATTGATGATCAATTATTGATGATTGATGATTGATGATAGATGATTGATAGTTGATGATTGATGATTGATGATTGATGATAGATGATTGATGAATGATGATTGATGATTGATGATTGATGATTGATGATTGATGATTGATGATTGATGATTGATGATTGATGATTGATAATTGATGATTGATGATTGATGATTGATGATTGATGATTGATGATTGTTGATTGTTGATTGATGATTGAGGATTGATAATTGATGATTGATGATTAATGATTGATGATTGATGATTGATGATTTCTGATTGATGATTGATGATGGATCGCTGATGATTGATGATTTCTAAATGATGATTCATGGTAGTGGATTGATAATTGATGATTGATGATTGATGATTGATGATTGATGATTGATGATTGATGATTGATGATTGATGATTGATTATTGATGATTGATGATTGATGATTGATGACTTATGATTGATGATTGATGATTGATGGTTGATAATTGATAATACAGTATTGATGATTGATGATTGATGATTGATGATTTATGATTGATGATTGATGATTGATGATTGTTGGTTGATGATTGATGATTGATAATTGATGATTGATGATTGATGATTGATGATTGATGATCGATGATTGATGAGTGATGATTGATGATTTTTGATTGTTGATTGATGATTGAGGATTGATGATTGATGATTGATGATTGATGATTGCTGATTGATGATTGATGATTGATGATTGTTGATTGTTGATTGATGATTGAGGATTGATAATTGATGATTGATGATTGATGATTGATGATTTCTGGTTGATGATTGATGATCGATCGTTGATGATTGATGATTTCTAAATGATAATTCATGGTAGTGGATTGATAATTGATGATTGATGATTGATGATTGATGATTGTAAATTGTTGATTGATGATTGATGATTGAGGATTGATGATTGAGTATTGATGATTGATGATTGTTGATTGTTGATTGATGATTGATGATTGATGATTGTTGATTGTTGATTGATGATTGAGGATTGATAATTGATGATTGATGCTTGATGATTGATGATTTCTGATTGATGATTGATGATGGATCGTTGATGATTGATGATTTCTAAATGATGATTCATGGTAGTGGATTGATAATTGATGATTGATGATTGATGATTGATGATTGCTGATTGATGATTGATGATTGATGATTGTTGATTGTTGATTGATGATTGAGGATTGATAATTGATGATTGATGCTTGATGATTGATGATTTCTGATTGATGATTGATGATGGATCGTTGATGATTGATGATTTCTAAATGATGATTCATGGTAGTGGATTGATAATTGATGATTGATGATTGATGATTGATGATTGATGATTGATGATTGATGATAGATGATTGATGAGTGATGATTGATGATTGATGATTGATGGTTGATGGTTTATGATTGATGATTGTTGGTTGATGATTGATGATTGATAATTGATGATTGATGATTGATGATTGATAATTCATGTTTGATGATGGATGATTGATGATTGATGATTGATGATCGATGATTGATGATTGATGATTGATGATTGATGATTGATGATTGATGATTGATGATTGATGATTGATGATTGATGATTGATGATTGATGATTGATGATTGATGATTGATGATTGATGATTGATGATTGATGATTGATGATGGATGACTGATGATTGATGATTGATGATTGATCATTGATCATTGATGATTGATGATTGATAATTGATGATTGATGAGTGATGATTGATGATTGATGATTGATGATTGATGATTGATGATTGATGATTGATGATTGATGATTGCTGATTGATGATTGATGATTGATGATCGATCATTGATCATTGATGATATCTAAATGATGATTCATGGTTGTGGATTGATAATTGATGATTGTTGATTGATGATTAAGGATTGAAGATTGATTATTGATGATTGATGATTGATGATTGATGATTGATGATTGATGATTGATGATTGTTGATTGATGATTGATGATTGATGATTGATCATTGATGATTGATGATTGATAATTGATGATTGATGATTGATGATTGATGATTGATGATTGTTGAATGATGATTGATGATTGATGCCTAATCAGCGATGATTGGTGATTGAAGATTGATGATTGATGAATGTTGACTGATGATTGATGATTGATGAGTGATGATTGATGAGTGATGATTGATGATTGATGAGTGATGACTGACGATTGATGATTGGTGATTGATGATTAATGATTGATGATTGATGATTGATGATTGATGATTGATGATTGATGATTGATGAGTGATGATTGATGAGTGATGATTGATGATTGATGATTGATGAGTGATGACTGACGATTGATGATTGGTGATTGATGATTGATGATTGATGATTGATGATTGCTGATTGATGATTGATGATTGATCATTGATGATTGATGATTGATAATTGATGATTGATGATAGATGATTGATGATTGATGATTGATGATTGATGATTGATGATTGACGGTTGATGATTGGTGACTGATGATTGATGATCAATTATTGATGATTGATGATTGATGATAGATGATTGATAGTTGATGTTTGATGATTGATGATTGATGATAGATGATTGATGAATGATGATTGATGATTGATGATTGATGATTGATGATTGATGATTGATGATTGATGATTGATGATTGATGATTGATGATTGATGATTGATGATTGATAATTGATGATTGATGATTGATGATTGATGATTGATGATTGATGATTGATGATTGATGATTGTTGATTGTTGATTGATGATTGAGGATTGATAATTGATGATTGATGATTAATGATTGATGATTGATGATTGATGATTGATGATTTCTGATTGATGATTGATGATGGATCGTTGATGATTGATGATTTCTAAATGATGATTCATGGAAGTGGATTGATAATTGATGATTGATGATTGATGATTGATGATTGATGATTGATGATTGATAATTGATGATTGATGATTGATGATTGATGATTGATGATTGATGATTGATGATTGATGATTGATGATTGATGATTGGTGATTGATTATTGATGACTGATGATCGATGATTGATGACTTATGATTGATGATTGATGATTGATGATTGATAATACAGTATTGATGATTGATGATTGATGATTGATGATTGATGATTTATGATTGATGATTGATGATTGATGATTGTTGGTTGATGATTGATGATTGATAATTGATGATTGATGATTGATGATTGATGATTGATGATTGATGATTGAGGATTGATGATTGATGATTGATGATTGATGATTGATGATTGATGATTGATGATTGATGATTGATGATTGATGATTGATGATTGATGATTGATGATTGATGATTGATGATTGACGGTTGAAGATTGGTGACTGATGATTGATGATTGATGATCAATTATTGATAATTGATGATTGATGATTGATGATTGATGATTGATGATTGATGATTGATGATTGATGATGGATGATAGATGATTGATAAATGATGATTGATGATTGATGATTGATGATTGATGATTGATGATTGATGATTGATAATTGATGATTGATGATTGATGATTGATGATTGTTGATTGTTGATTGATGATTGAGGATTGATAATTGATGATTGATGATTGATGATTGATGATTTCTGATTGATGATTGATGATGGATCGTTGATGATTGATGAATTCTAAATGATGATTCATGGTAGTGGATTGATAATTGATGATTGATGATTGATGATTGATGATTGTGATGATTGATGATTGATGATTGTTGATTGATGGTTGATGATTGATGATTGATGATTGATGATTGATGATTGATGATTGATGATTGTTGATTGATGATTGATGATTGATGATTGATGATTGATTATTGATGATTGTTGATTGTTGATTGTTGATTGATGATTGATGATTGTTGGTTGATGGTTGATGATTGATGATTGATAAGTGATGATTGATGATTGTTGATTTATATGTGATGATTGATGATTGATGATTGTTAATTGTTGATTGATGATTGATGATTGAGGATTGATGATTGAGTATTGATGATTGATGATTGATGATTCATGATTGGTGATTGATGATTGATGATTGATGATTGATGATTGATGATTGATGATTGTTGATTGATGATTGATGATTGATGATTGATGATTGATGATTGATTATTGATGATTGTACATTGTTGATTGTTGATTGATGATTGATGATTGTTGGTTGATGGTTGATGATTGATGATTGATAAGTGATGATTGATGATTGATGATTGTTGATTTATATGTGATGATTGATGATTGATGATTGTTAATTGTTGATTGATGATTGATGATTGAGGATTGATGATTGAGTATTGATGATTGATGATTGATGATTGATGATTGATGATTGATGAGTGATGATTGATGATTGATGAGTGATGACTGACGATTGATGATTGGTGATTGATGATTAATGATTGATGATTGATGATTGATGATTGATGATTGATGATTGATGAGTGATGATTGATGAGTGATGATTGATGATTGATGAGTGATGACTGACGATTGATGATTGGTGATTGATGATTGATGATTGCTGATTGATGATTGATGATTGATGATTGATGATTGATGCTTGATGAGCGATGACTAACGATTGATGATTGATGATTAATGATTGATCATTGATGTTTGATGATTGATCATTGATGATTGATGATTGATGATTGATGATTGATGATTGATGATTGATGATTGATGATTGATGATTGATGATTGATAATTGATGATTGATGATTGATGATTGATGATTGATGATTGATTATTGATGATTGATGATTGATGATTGATGACTTATGATTGATGATGGATGATTGATGATTGATGATTGATGATTGATGATTGATGATTGATAATACAGTATTGATGATTGATGATTGATGATTGATGATTTATGATTGATGATTGAAGATTGATGATTGATGATTGATGATTGCTGATTGATGATTGATGATGGATGATTGATGATTGATGATTGATGATTGATGATAGATGATAGATAATTGATGAATGATGATTGATGATTGATGATTAATGATTGATGATTGATGATTGATGATTGATGATTGATGATTGATGATTGATGATTGATGATTGATGATTGATGATTGATGATTGATGATTGATGATTGATGATTGATGATTGATGATTGATGATTGATGATTGATGAGTGATGATTGATGATTGATCATTGATGATTGATGATTGATAATTGATGATTGATGATTGATGATTGATGCCTGATCAGCGATGTTTGATGATTGAAGATTGATGATTGATGAATGATGATTGATGATTGATGATTGATGATTGATGATTGATGATTGATGATACAGTATTGATGATTGATGATTGATGATTTATAATTGATGATTGATGATTGATGATTGCTGATTGATGATTGATGATGGATGATTGATGATTGATGATTGATGATAGATGATTGATGAATGATGATTGATGATTGATGATTGATGATTGATGATTGATGATTGATGATTGATGATTGATGATTGATGATTGATGATTGATGATTGATGATTGATGATTGATGATTGATGATTGATGATGGATGATTGATGATTGATGATTGATGATTGATGATTGATGATTGACGATAGATGATTGATGAATGATGATTGATGATTGATGATTGATGATTGATGATTGATGATTGATGATTGATGATTGATGATTGATGATTGATGATTGATAATACGGTATTGATGATTGATGATTGATGATTTATGATTGATGATTGATGATTGATGATTGATGATTGCTGATTGATGATTGATGATGGATGATTGATGATTGATGATTGATGATAGATGATTGATGAATGATGATTGATGATTGATGATTGATGATTGATGATTGATGATTGATGATTGATGATTGATGATTGATGATTGATGGTTGCTGATTGATGATTGATGATGGATGATTGATGAGTGATGATTGATGATTGATGATAGATGATTGATGAATGATGATTGATGATTGATGATTGATGATTGATGATTGATGATTGATGATTGATGATTGATAATTGATGATTGATGATTGATGAATGATGATTGATGAGTGATGATTGATGATTGATCATTGATCATTGATGATTGATAATTGATGATTGATGAGTGATGATTGATGAATTGATGATTGATGATTGATGATTGATGATTGATGATTGATGATTGATGATTGATCATTGATGATTGATGATTGCTGATTGATGATTGATGATCGATCATTGATCATTGATGATATCTAAATGATGATTCATGGTTGTGGATTAATAATTGATGATTGTTGATTGATGATTAAGGATTGAAGATTGATGATTGATGATTGATGATTGATGATTGATGATTGATGATTGTTGATTGATGATTGATGATTGATGATTCATGGTAGTGGATTGATAATTGATGATTGATGATTGATGATTGATGATTGATGATTGATGATAGATGATTGATGAATGATGATTGATGATTGATGATTGATGGTTGATGGTTTATGATTGATGATTGTTGGTTGATGATTGATGATTGATAATTGATGATTGATGATTGATGATTGATGATTGATGATTGATGATTCATGTTTGATGATGGATGATTGATGATTGATGATTGATGATTGATGATTGATGATTGATGATCGATGATTGATGATTGATGATTGATGATTGATGAGTGATGACTGACGATTGATGATTGGTGATTGATGATTGATGATTGATGATTGATGATTGCTGATTGATGATTGATGATTGATCATTGATGATTGATGATTGATAATTGATGATTGATGATTGATGATTGATGATTGACGGTTGATGATTGGTGACTGATGATTGATGATTGAGGATCAATTATTGATGATTGATGATTGATGATTGATGATAGATGATTGATGATATCTAAATGATGATTCATGGTTGTGGATTGATAATTGATGATTGTTGATTGATGATTAAGGATTGAAGATTGATGATTGATGATTGATGATTGATGATTGATAATTGATGATTGATGATTGATGATTGATGATTGATGATTGATGATTGATGATTGTTGATTGATGATTGATGATTGATGCCTGATCAGCGATGATTGATGATTGAAGATTGATGATTGGTGAATGTTGACTGATGATTGATGATTGATGGGTGATGATTGATGAGTGATGATTGATGATTGATGAGTGATGACTGACGATTGATGATTGGTGATTGATGATTGATGATTGATGATTGATGAGTGATGATTGATGAGTGATAATTGATGATTGATGAGTGATGACTGACGATTGGTGATTGGTGATTTTCGATTGATGATTGATGATTGCTGATTGATGATTGATGATTGATGATTGATGATTGATGATTGATGCTTGATGAGCGATGACTAACGATTGATGATTGATGATTAATGATTGATCATTGATGATTGATGATTGATCATTGATGAATGATGATTGATGATTGATGATTGATGATTGATAATTGATGATTGATGATTGATGATTGATGATTGTTTATTGATGATTGATGATTGATGATTGATGACTTATGATTGATGATTGATGATTGATGATTGATGATTGATGATTGATAATACAGTCTTGATGATTGATGATTGATGATTGATGATTTATGATTGATGATTGATGATTGATGATTGATGATTGATGATTGATGATTGCTGATTGATGATTGATGATGGATGATTGATGATTGATGATTGATGATTGATGATTGATGATAGATGATTGATGAATGATGATTGATGATTGAAGATTGATGATTGATGATTGATGATTGATGATTGATGATTGATGATTGATGATTGATGATTGATGATTGATGATTGATGATTGCTGATTGATGATTGATGATTGATGATTGATGATTGATAATACAGTATTGATGATTGATGATTGATGATTTATGATTGATGATTGATGATTGGTGATTGATGATTGCTGATTGATGATGGATGATTTATGATTGATGATTGATGATAGATGATTGATGAATGATGATTGATGATTGACGATTGATGATTGGTGATTGATGATTGATGATTGATGATTGATGATTGATGATTGATGAATGATGATTGATGATTGATGCCTGATCAGCGATGATTGATGATTGAAGATTGATGATTGATGAATGTTGACTGATGATTGATGATTGATGGGTGATGATTGATGAGTGATGATTGATGATTGATGAGTGATGACTGACGATTGATGATTGGTGATTGATGATTGATGATTGATGATTGATGATTGATGAGTGATGATTGATGAGTGATAATTGATGATTGATGAGTGATGACTGACGATTAATGATTGGTGATTTTTGATTGATGATTGCTGATTGATGATTGATGATTGATGATTGATGATTGATGATTGATGATTGATGATTGATGATTGATGATTGATGCTTGATGAGCGATGACTAACGATTGATGATTGATGATTAATGATTGATCATTGATGATTGATGATTGATCATTGATGAATGATGATTGATGATTGATGATTGATGATTGATAATTGATGATTGATGATTGATGATTGATGATTGATGATTGTTTATTGATGATTGATGATTGATGATTGATGACTTATGATTGATGATTGATGATTGATGATTGATGATTGATGATTGATAATACAGTCTTGATGATTGATGATTTATGATTGATGATTGATGATTGATGATTGATGATTGATGATTGATGATTGCTGATTGATGATTGATGATGGATGATTGATGATTGATGATTGATGATTGATGATTGATGATAGATGATTGATGAATGATGATTAATGATTGATGATTGATGATTGATGATTGATGATTGATGATTGATGATTGATGATTGATGATTGCTGATTGATGATTGATGATTGATGATTGATGATTGATAATACAGTATTGATGATTGATGATTGATGATTTATGATTGATGATTGATGATTGATGATTGCTGATTGATGATTGATGATGGATGATTGATGATTGATGATTGATGATTGATGATTGATGATTGTTGATTGATGATTGATGATTGATGATTGATGATTGATGAGTGATGACTGACGATTGATGATTGATGAGTGATGATTGATGATTGATGATTGATGATTGATGATTCATGATTGATGATTGATTATTGGTGACTGATAATTGATGATTGATGATTGATGATTATTGATTGATGGTTGATGATTGAAGATTGATGATTGATGATTGATGATTGATGATTGATTATTGATGATTAATGATTGATGATTGCTGATTGACGATTGATGATCGATCATTGATCATTGATGATATCTAAATGATGAATCATGGCTGTAGATTTATAATTGACTATTGATGATTGATGATTGATGATTGTTGATTGATGATTGATGATTGATGATTGACGGTTGATGATTGGTGACTGATGATTGATGATTGATGATTAATTATTGTTGATTGATGATTGATGATAGATGATTGATGATTGATGATTGATGATTGATGATTGATGATTGATGATTGATGATTGATGCCTGATCAGCGATGATTGATGATTGAAGAATGATGATTGATGAATGATGATTGATGATTGATGATTGATGATTGATGATTGATGAGTGATGATTGATGAGTGATGATTGATGATTGATGAGTGATGACTGACGATTGATGATTGGTGATTGATGATTGATGATTGATGCTTAATGATTGATAATTGATGATTGATCATTGATGATTGATGATTGATGCTTGATGAGCGATGACTTACGATTGATGATTGGTGATTGATGATTGATGATTGATGATTGTTGATTGATGATTGATGATTGATGATTGATGAGTGATGACTGATGATTAATGATTGGTGATTGATGATTGATGATTGTTGATTGATGATTGATGATTGATGATTGATGATTAATCATTGATGATTGATGATTGATAATTGATGATTGATGATTGGTGATTGATGATTGATGCCTGATCAGCGATGATTGAAGATTGAAGATTGATGATTGATGAATGATGAGTGATGATTGATGATTGATGATAGATGATTGATGAATGATGATTGGTGATTGATGATTGATGATTGATGATTGATGATTGATGATTGATAATTGATGATTGATGATTGATGATTGATGATTGATAATTGATGATTGATGATTGATGAATGATGATTGATGAGTGATGATTGATGATTGATCATTGATCATTGATGATTGATAATTGATGATTGATGAGTGATGATTGATGATTGATGATTGATGATTGATGATTGATGATTGATGATTGATGATTGATGATTGATGATTGATGATTGATGATTGATGATTGATGATTAATCATTGATGATTGATGATTGCTGATTGATGATTGATGATTGATGATCGATCATTGATCATTGATGATATCTAAATGATGATTCATGGTTGTGGATTAATAATTGATGATTGTTGATTGATGATTAAGGATTGAAGATTGATGATTGATGATTGATGATTGATGATTGATGATTGATGATTGTTGATTGATGACTGATGATTGATGATTCATGGTAGTGGATTGATAATTGATGATTGATGATTGATGATTGATGATTGATGATTGATGATAGATGATTGATGAATGATGATTGATGATTGATGATTGATGGTTGATGGTTTATGATTGATGATTGTTGGTTGATGATTGATGATTGATAATTGATGATTCATGATTGATGATTGATGATTGATGATTCATGTTTGATGATGGATGATTGATGATTGATGATTGATGATCGATGATTGATGATTGATGATTGATGAGTGATGACTGACGATTGATGATTGGTGATTGATGATTGATGATTGATGATTGCTGATTGATGATTGATGATTGATCATTGATGATTGATGATTGATAATTGATAATTGATGATTGATGATTGATGATTGATGATTGATGATTGATGATTGACGGTTGATGATTGGTGACTGATGATTGATGATTGATGATCAATTATTGATGATTGATGATTGATGATAGATGATTGATGATATCCAAATGATGATTCATGGTTGTGGATTGATAATTGATGATTGTTGATTGATGATTAAGGATTGAAGATTGATGATTGATGATTGATGATTGATGATTGATGATTGATGATTGATGATTGTTGATTGATGATTGATGATTGATGATTGATGATTGATCATTGATCATTGATGATTGATGATTGATGATTGATAATTGATGATTGATGATTGATGATTGATGATTGATGATTGATGATTGATGATTGATGAATGATGATTGATGATTGATGCCTGATCAGCGATGATTGATGATTGAAGATTGATGATTGATGAATGTTGACTGATGATTGATGATTGATGGGTGATGATTGATGAGTGATGATTGATGATTGATGAGTGATGACTGACGATTGATGATTGGTGATTGATGATTGATGATTGATGATTGATGATTGATGAGTGATAATTGATGAGTGATAATTGATGATTGATGAGTGATGACTGACGATTGATGATTGGTGATTTTTGATTGATGATTGATGATTGATGATTGCTGATTGATGATTGATGATTGATGATTGATGATTGATGATTGATGATTGATGATTGATGATTGATGATTGATGGTTGATGATTGATGCTTGATGAGCGATGACTAACGATTGATGATTGATGATTAATGATTGATCATTGATGATTGATGATTGATGATTGATGATTGATGATTGATGATTGATGATTGATAATTGATGATTGATGATTGATGATTGATGATTGTTTATTGATGATTGATGATTGATGATTGATGACTTATGATTGATGATTGATGATTGATGATTGATGATTGATGATTGATAATACAGTCTTGATGATTGATGATTGATGATTGATGATTTATGATTGATGATTGATGATTGATGATTGATGATTGATGATTGCTGATTGATGATTGATGATGGATGATTGATGATTGATGATTGATGATTGATGATTGATGATAGATGATTGATGAATGATGATTGATGATTGATGATTGATGATTGATGATTGATGATTGATGATTGATGATTGATGATTGATGATTGATGATTGATGATTGCTGATTGATGATTGATGATTGATGATTGATGATTGATAATACAGTATTGATGATTGATGATTGATGATTTATGATTGATGATTGATGATTGGTGATTGATGATTGCTGATTGATGATGGATGATTTATGATTGATAATTGATGATAGATGATTGATGAATGATGATTGATGATTGACGATTGATGATTGGTGATTGATGATTGATGATTGATGATTGATGATTGATGATTGATGATTGATGAGTGATGATTGATGATTGATGATTGATGATTGATGATTCATGATTGATGATTGATTATTGGTGACTGATAATTGATGATTGATGATTGATGATTGACGATTGGTGATTGATGATTGATGATTGTAGATTGATGATTGATGATTGATGATTGATCATTGATGATTGATGATTGATGATTGAGGATTGATAATTGATGATTGATGATTGATGATTGATGATTTCTGATTGATGATTCATGATCGATCGTTGATGATTGATGATTTCTAAATGATTATTAATGGTTGTGGATTGATAATTGATGATTGTGATGATTGATGATTGATGATTGATGATTGTTGATTGATGGTTGATGATTGATGATTGATGATTGATGATTGATGATTGATGACTTATGATTGGTGATTGATGATTGATGAGTGATGATTGATGATTGATAATACAGTATTGATGATTGATGATTGATGATTGATGATTTATGATTGATGATTGATGATTGATGATTGATGATTGCTGATTGATGATTGATGATGGATGATTGATGATTGATGATTGATGATTGATGATTGATGATTGTTGATTGATGATTGATGATTGATGATTGATGATTGATGATTGATGAGTGATGACTGACGATTGATGATTGGTGATTGATGATTGATGATTGTTGATTGATGATTGATGATTGATGATTGATGATTGATCATTGATGATTGATGATTGATAATTGATGATTGATGATTGATGATTGATGATTGATGATTGATGTTTGATGATTGATGATTGATGATTGATGATTGATGATTGATGATTGATGATTGATGATTGATGATTGATGATTGATGATTGCTGATTGATGATTGATGATTGATGATCGATCATTGATCATTGATGATATCTAAATGATGATTCATGGTTGTGGATTGATAATTGATGATTGTTGATTGATGATTAAGGATTGAAGATTGATGATTGATGATTGATGATTGATGATTGATGATTGATGATTGATGATTGATGATTGATGATCGTTGATTGATGATTGATGATTGATGATTGATCATTGATGATTGATGATTGATAATTGATGATTGATGATTGATGATTGATGATTGATGATTGATGATTGATGAATGATGATTGATGATTGATGCCTGATCAGCGATGATTGATGATTGAAGATTGATGATTGATGAATGTTGACTGATGATTGATGATTGATGAGTGATGATTGATGAGTGATGATTGATGATTGATGAGTGATGACTGGCGATTGATGATTGGTGATTGATGATTAATGATTGATGATTGATGATTGATGATTGATGAGTGATGATTGATGAGTGATGATTGATGATTGATGAGTGATGACTGACGATTGATGATTGGTGATTGATGGTTGATGATTGATGATTGATGATTGATGATTGCTGATTGATGACTGATGATTGATGATTGATGATTGAGGATTGATAATTGATGATTGATGATTGATGATTTCTGATTGATGATTCATGATCGATCGTTGATGATTGATGATTTCTAAATGATTATTAATGGTTGTGGATTGATAATGGATGATTGTGATGATTGATGATTGATGATTGATGATTGATGATTGATGATTGTTGATTGATGGTTGATGATTGATGATTGATGATTGATGATTGATGACTTATGATTGGTGATTGATGATTGATGATTGATGATTGATGATTGATGATTGATAATACAGTATTGATGATTGATGATTGATGATTGATGATTTATGATTGATGATTGATGATTGATGATTGATGATTGATGATTGCTGATTGATGATTGATGATGGATGATTGATGATTGATGATTGATGATTGATGATTGATGATTGTTGTTTGATGATTGATGATTGATGATTGATGATTGATGATTGATGAGTGATGACTGACGATTGATGATTGGTGATTGATGATTGATGATTGTTGATTGATGATTGATGATTGATGATTGATCATTGATGATTGATGATTGATAATTGATGATTGATGATTGATGATTGATGATTGATGATTGATGATTGATGTTTGATGATTGATGATTGATGATTGATGATTGATGATTGATGATTGATGATTGATGATTGCTGATTGATGATTGATGATTGATGATCGATCATTGATCATTGATGATATCTAAATGATGATTCATGGTTGTGGATTGATAATTGATGATTGTTGATTGATGATTAAGGATTGAAGATTGATGATTGATGATTGATGATTGATGATTGATGATTGATGATTGATGATTGATGATCGTTGATTGATGATTGATGATTGATGATTGATGATTGATGATTGATGATCGTTGATTGATGATTGATGATTGATGATTGATAATTGATGATTGATGATTGATAATTGATGATTGATGATTGATGATTGATGATTGATGATTGATGATTGATGAATGATGATTGATGATTGATGCCTGATCAGCGATGATTGATGATTGAAGATTGATGATTGATGAATGTTGACTGATGATTGATGAATGATGATTGATGATTGATGATTGATGATTGGTGATTGATGATTGATGATTGTTGATTGATGATTGATGATTGATGATTGATCATTGATGATTGATGATTGATAATTGATGATTGATGATTGATGATTGATGATTGATGATTGATGATTGATGATTGATGATTGATGCCTGATCAGCGATGATTGATAATTGAAGATTGATGATTGATGAATGATGATTGATGATTGATGATTGATGAGTGATGATTGATGAGTGATGATTGATGATTGATGAGTGATGACTGACGATTGATGATTGGTGATTGATGATTGATGATTTATAATTGATTATTGATGATTGATGATTGATGATTGATGATTGTTGATTGATGATTGATGATTGATGATTGATGAGTGTTGACTGACGATTGATGATTGGTGATTGGTGACTGATGATTGATGATTGATGATTAATAATTGATGATTGATGATTGATGATAGATGATTGATGATTGATGATTGATGATTCATGATTCATGATAGATGATTGATGAATGATGATTGATGATTGATGATTGATGATTGATGATTGATGATTGATGATTGATGATTGATGATTGATGATTGATGGTTCCTGATTGACGATTGATGATCGATCATTGATCATTGATGATATCTAAATGATGAATCATGGCTGTGGATTTATAATTGATTATTGATGATTGATGATTGATGATTGATGATTGATGATTGTTGATTGATGATTGATGATTGATGATTGATGAGTGATGACTGACGATTGATGATTGGTGATTGATGATTGATGATTGTTGATTGATGATTGATGATTGATGATTGATGATTGATCATTGATGATTGATGATTGATAATTGATGATTGATGATTGATGATTGATGATTGATGATTGATGATTGATGATTGATGCCTGATCAGCGATGATTGATAATTGAAGATTGATGATTGATGAATGATGATTGATGATTGATGATTGATGAGTGATGATTGATGAGTGATGATTGATGATTGATGAGTGATGACTGACGATTGATGATTGGTGATTGATGATTGATGATTGATGATTTATAATTGATTATTGATGATTGATGATTGATGATTGTTGATTGATGATTGATGATTGATGATTGATGAGTGTTGACTGACGATTGATGATTGGTGATTGATGATTGATGATTAATGATTGATGATTGCTGATTGACGATTGATGATCGATCATTGATCATTGATGATATCTAAATGATGAATCATGGCTGTAGATTTATAATTGACTATTGATGATTGATGATTGATGATTGTTGATTGATGATTGATGATTGATGATTGACGGTTGATGATTGGTGACTGATGATTGATGATTGATGATTAATTATTGTTGATTGATGATTGATGATAGATGATTGATGATTGATGATTGATGATTGATGATTGATGATTGATGATTGATGATTGATGATTGATGCCTGATCAGCGATGATTGATGATTGAAGAATGATGATTGATGAATGATGATTGATGATTGATGATTGATGATTGATGATTGATGAGTGATGATTGATGAGTGATGATTGATGATTGATGAGTGATGACTGACGATTGATGATTGGTGATTGATGATTGATGATTGATGCTTAATGATTGATAATTGATGATTGATCATTGATGATTGATAATTGATGCTTGATGAGCGATGACTTACGATTAATGATTGATGATTGATGATTGATGATTGATGATTGATGATTGATGATTGATGATTGATGATTGGTGATTGATGATTGATGATTGATGATTGATGATTGATGATTGATGATTGATGATTGACGATTGATGATTGATGATTTCTAAATGATGATTCATGGTAGTGGATTGATAATTGATGATTGATGATTGATGATTGATGATTGTGATGATTGATGATTGATGATTGTTGATTGATGGTTGATGATTGATGATTGATGACTTATGATTGATGATTGATGATTGATGATTGATGATTGATAATACAGTATTGATGATTGATGATTGATGATTGATGATTTATGATTGATGATTGATGATTGATGATTGATGATTGCTGATTGATGATTGATGATGGATGATTGATGATTGATGATTGATGATTGATGATTGTTGATTGATGATTGATGATTGATGATTGATGATAGATGATTGATGAGTGATAACTGACGATTGATGATTGGTGATTGATGATTGATGATTGTTGATTGATGATTGATGATTGATGATTGATCATTGATGATTGATGATTGATGATTGAGGATTGATAATTGATGATTGATGATTGATGATTTCTGATTGATGATTCATGATCGATCGTTGATGATTGATGATTTCTAGATGATTATTAATGGTTGTGGATTGATAATTGATGATTGTGATGATTGATGATTGATGATTGATGATTGTTGATTGATGGTTGATGATTGATGATTGATGATTGATGATTGATGATTGATGATTGATGATTGATGACTTATGATTGGTGATTGATGATTGATGATTGATGATTGATGATTGATGATTGATAATACAGTATTGATGATTGATGATTGATGATTGATGATTTATGATTGATGATTGATGATTGATGATTGATGATTGCTGATTGATGATTGATGATGGATGATTGATGATTGATGATTGATGATTGATGATTGATGATTGATGATTGTTGATTGATGATTGATGATTGATGATTGATGATTGATGATTGATGAGTGATGACTGACGATTGATGATTGGTGATTGATGATTGATGATTGTTGATTGATGATTGATGATTGATGATTGATCATTGATGATTGATGATTGATAATTGATGATTGATGATTGATGATTGATGATT
The DNA here is from genome assembly GCA_954870665.1 of Stratiomys singularior. Classification (NCBI taxonomy): domain Eukaryota; kingdom Metazoa; phylum Arthropoda; class Insecta; order Diptera; family Stratiomyidae; genus Stratiomys; species Stratiomys singularior. The sequence continues at coordinate 78,338,130 of OX940880.1, read as the reverse complement.
GATGTTTGATGATTGATGATTGATGATTGATGATTGATGATTGATGATTGATGATTGATGATTGATGATTGCTGATTGATGATTGATGATTGATGATCGATCATTGATCATTGATGATATCTAAATGATGATTCATGGTTGTGGATTGATAATTGATGATTGTTGATTGATGATTAAGGATTGAAGATTGATGATTGATGATTGATGATTGATGATTGATGATTGATGATTGATGATTGATGATTGATGATCGTTGATTGATGATTGATGATTGATGTTTGATCATTGATGATTGATGATTGATAATTGATGATTGATGATTGATGATTGATGATTGATGATTGATGATTGATGAATGATGATTGATGATTGATGCCTGATCAGCGATGATTGATGATTGAAGATTGATGATTGATGAATGTTGACTGATGATTGATGATTGATGAGTGATGATTGATGAGTGATGATTGATGATTGATGAGTGATGACTGGCGATTGATGATTGGTAATTGATGATTAATGATTGATGATTGATGATTGATGATTGATGAGTGATGATTGATGAGTGATGATTGATGATTGATGAGTGATGACTGACGATTGATGATTGGTGATTGATGGTTGATGATTGATGATTGATGATTGATGATTGCTGATTGATGACTGATGATTGATGATTGATGATTGATGATTGATGATTGATGCTTGATGAGCGATGACTAACGATTGATGATTGATGATTAATGATTGATCATTGATGATTGATGATTGATCATTGATGATTGATGATTGATGATCGATGATTGATGATTGATAATTGATGATTGATGATTGATGATTGATGATTGATTATTGATGATTGATGATTGATGATTGATGATTGATGACTTATGATTGATGATTGATGATTGATAATACAGTATTGATGATTGATGATTGATGATTGATGATTTATGATTGATGATTGATGATTGATAATTGATGATTGATGATTGCTGATTGATGATTGATGATGGATGATTGATGATTGATGATTGATGATTGATGATAGATGATTGAAGATTGATGATTGATGATTGATGATTGATGATTGATGATTGATGATTGATGATTGATGATTGATGATTGATGGTTGATGATTGATGATTGATGATTGATGATTGATGATTGATGATTGATGATTGATGATTGATGATTGATGATTGATGATTGATGAGTGATGATTGATGATTGATCATTGATGGTTGATGATTGATAATTGATGATTGATGATTGATGATTGATGATCGATGCCTGATCAGCGATGATTGATGATTGAAGATTGATGATTGATGAATGATGATTGATGATTGATGTTTGATCATTGATGATTGATGAGTGATGATTGATGAGTGATGATTGATGATTGATGAGTGATGACTGACGATTGATGATTGGTGATTGATGATTGATGATTGATGATTGATGATTGATGATTGTTGATTGATGATTGATGATTGATGATTGATGAGTGATGACTGACGATTAATGATTGGTGATTGATGATTGACGATTGTTGATTGATGATTGATGATTGATGATTGATGATTAATCATTGATGATTGATGATTGATAATTGATGATTGATGATTGATGATTGATGCCTGATCTGCGATGATTGATGATTGAAGATTGATGATTGATGAATGATGATTGATGATTGATGATTGATGATTGATGATTGATGATTGATGATTGATGATTGATGAGTGATGATTGATGAGTGATGATTGATGATTGATGACTGATGACTGACGATTGATGATTGGTGATTGATGATTGATGATTGATGCTTGATGATTGATAATTGATGATTGATGATTGATGATTGATGCTTGATGAGCGATGACTTACGATTAATGATTGATGATTGATGATTGATGATTGATGATTGTTGATTGTTGATTGATGATTGAGGATTGATAATTGATGATTGATGATTGATGATTGATGATTTCTGATTGATGATTGATGATGGATCGTTGATGATTGATGATTTCTAAATGATGATTCATGGTAGTGGATTGATACTTGATGATTGATGATTGATGATTGATGATTGTGATGATTGATGATTGATGATTGTTGATTGATGGTTGATGATTGATGATTGATGAGTAATGATTGATGATTGATGATTGATAATTGATGATTGGTGATTGATGATTGATGATTGATAATACAGTATTGATGATTGATGATTGATGATTTATGATTTATGATTGATGATTGATGATTGATGATTGATGATTGATGATTGCTGATTGATGATTGATGATGGATGATTGATGATTGATGATTGATGATTGATGATTGTTGATTGATGATTGATGATTGATTATTGATGATTGATGATTGATGAGTGATGACTGACGATTGATGATTGGTGATTGATGATTGATGATTGTTGATTGATGATTGATGATTGATGATTGATCATTGATGATTGATGATTGATAATTGATGATTGCTGAGTGATGAATGATGATTGATGATTGATGATTGATGATTGATGATTGATGATTGATGATTGATGATTGATGATTGATGATTGATGATTGATGATTGCTGATTGATGATTGATGATTGATGATTGTTGATTGTTGATTGATGATTGAGGATTGATAATTGATGATTGATGATTGATGATTGATGATTTCTGATTGATGATTGATGATGGATCGTTGATGATTGATGATTTCTAAATGATGATTCATGGTAGTGGACTGATAATTGATGATTGATGATTGATGATTGTGATGATTGATGATTGATGATTGTTGATTGATGGTTGATGATTGATGATTGATGATTGATGACTTATGATTGATGATTGATGATTGATGATTTATGATTGATGATTGATGATTGATGATTGATAATACAGTATTGATGATTGATGATTGATGATTGATGATTGATGATTGATGATTTATGATTGATGATTGATGATTGATGATTGATGATTGATGATTGATAATTGATGATTGATGATTGCTGAGTGATGATTGATGATGGATGATTGATGATTGATGATTGATGATTGATGATTGATGATTGTTGATTGATGATTGATGATTGATGATTGATGAGTGATGACTGACGATTGATGATTGGTGATTGATTATTGATGATTGTTGATTGATGATTGATGATTGATCATAGATGATTGATGATTGATAATTGATGATTGATGAGTGATGAGTGATGATTGATGATTGATGATTGATGATTGATGATTGATGATTGATGATTGATGAGTGTTGACTGACGATTGATGATTGGTGATTGATGATTGATGATTAATGATTGATGATTGCTGATTGACGATTGATGATCGATCATTGATCATTGATGATATCTAAATGATGAATCATGGCTGTAGATTTATAATTGACTATTGATGATTGATGATTGATGATTGATGATTGTTGATTGATGATTGATGATTGATGATTGACGGTTGATGATTGGTGACTGATGATTGATGATTGATGATTAATTATTGTTGATTGATGATTGATGATAGATGATTGATGATTGATGATTGATGATTGATGATTGATGATTGATGATTGATGATTGATGATTGATGATTGATGCCTGATCAGCGATGATTGATGATTGAAGAATGATGATTGATGAATGATGATTGATGATTGATGATTGATGATTGATGAGTGATGATTGATGAGTGATGATTGATGATTGATGAGTGATGACTGACGATTGATGATTGGTGATTGATGATTGATGATTGATGCTTAATGATTGATAATTGATGATTGATCATTGATGATTGATAATTGATGCTTGATGAGCGATGACTTACGATTAATGATTGATGATTGATGATTGATGATTGATGATTGATGATTGATGATTGATGATTGGTGATTGATGATTGATGATTGATGATTGATGATTGATGATTGATGATTGATGATTGATGATTGATGATTTCTAAATGATGATTCATGGTAGTGGATTGATAATTGATGATTGATGATTGATGATTGATGATTGTGATGATTGATGATTGATGATTGTTGATTGATGGTTGATGATTGATGATTGATGACTTATGATTGATGATTGATGATTGATGATTGATGATTGATAATACAGTATTGATGATTGATGATTGATGATTGATGATTTATGATTGATGATTGATGATTGATGATTGCTGATTGATGATTGATGATGGATGATTGATGATTGATGATTGATGATTGATGATTGTTGATTGATGATTGATGATTGATGATTGATGATAGATGATTGATGAGTGATAACTGACGATTGATGATTGGTGATTGATGATTGATGATTGTTGATTGATGATTGATGATTGATGATTGATCATTGATGATTGATGATTGATGATTGAGGATTGATAATTGATGATTGATGATTGATGATTTCTGATTGATGATTCATGATCGATCGTTGATGATTGATGATTTCTAGATGATTATTAATGGTTGTGGATTGATAATTGATGATTGTGATGATTGATGATTGATGATTGATGATTGTTGATTGATGGTTGATGATTGATGATTGATGATTGATGATTGATGATTGATGATTGATGACTTATGATTGGTGATTGATGATTGATGATTGATGATTGATGATTGATGATTGATAATACAGTATTGATGATTGATGATTGATGATTGATGATTTATGATTGATGATTGATGATTGATGATTGCTGATTGATGATTGATGATGGATGATTGATGATTGATGATTGATGATTGATGATTGATGATTGATGATTGTTGATTGATGATTGATGATTGATGATTGATGATTGATGATTGATGATTGATGATTGATGAGTGATGACTGACGATTGATGATTGGTGATTGATGATTGATGATTGTTGATTGATGATTGATGATTGATGATTGATCATTGATGATTGATGATTGATAATTGATGATTGATGATTGATGATTGATGATTGATGTTTGATGATTGATGATTGATGATTGATGATTGATGATTGATGATTGATGATTGATGATTGATGATTGCTGATTGATGATTGATGATTGATGATCGATCATTGATCATTGATGATATCTAAATGATGATTCATGGTTGTGGATTGATAATTGATGATTGTTGATTGATGATTAAGGATTGAAGATTGATGATTGATGATTGATGATTGATGATTGATGATTGATGATTGATGATTGATGATTGATGATCGTTGATTGATGATTGATGATTGATGATTGATCATTGATGATTGATGATTGATAATTGATGATTGATGATTGATGATTGATGATTGATGATTGATGAATGATGATTGATGATTGATGCCTGATCAGCGATGATTGATGATTGAAGATTGATGATTGATGAATGTTGACTGATGATTGATGATTGATGAGTGATGATTGATGAGTGATGATTGATGATTGATGAGTGATGACTGGCGATTGATGATTGGTAATTGATGATTGATGATTAATGATTGATGATTGATGATTGATGATTGATGAGTGATGATTGATGAGTGATGATTGATGATTGATGAGTGATGACTGACGATTGATGATTGGTGATTGATGGTTGATGATTGATGATTGATGATTGATGATTGCTGATTGATGACTGATGATTGATGATTGATGATTGATGATTGATGATTGATGCTTGATGAGCGATGACTAACGATTGATGATTGATGATTAATGATTGATCATTGATGATTGATGATTGATCATTGATGATTGATGATTGATGATCGATGATTGATGATTGATAATTGATGATTGATGATTGATGATTGATGATTGATTATTGATGATTGATGATTGATGATTGATGATTGATGATTGATGACTTATGATTGATGATTGATGATTGATAATACAGTATTGATGATTGATGATTGATGATTGATGATTTATGATTGATGATTGATGATTGATGATTGATGATTGATGATTGCTGATTGATGATTGATGATGGATGATTGATGATTGATGATTGATGATTGATGATAGATGATTGAAGATTGATGATTGATGATTGATGATTGATGATTGATGATTGATGATTGATGATTGATGGTTGATGATTGATGATTGATGATTGATGATTGATGATTGATGATTGATGATTGATGATTGATGATTGATGATTGATGATTGATGAGTGATGATTGATGATTGATCATTGATGGTTGATGATTGATAATTGATGATTGATGATTGATGATTGATGATCGATGCCTGATCAGCGATGATTGATGATTGAAGATTGATGATTGATGAATGATGATTGATGATTGATGTTTGATCATTGATGATTGATGAGTGATGATTGATGAGTGATGATTGATGATTGATGAGTGATGACTGACGATTGATGATTGGTGATTGATGATTGATGATTGATGATTGATGATTGTTGATTGATGATTGATGATTGATGATTGATGAGTGATGACTGACGATTAATGATTGGTGATTGATGATTGACGATTGTTGATTGATGATTGATGATTGATGATTGATGATTAATCATTGATGATTGATGATTGATAATTGATGATTGATGATTGATGATTGATGCCTGATCTGCGATGATTGATGATTGAAGATTGATGATTGATGAATGATGATTGATGATTGATGATTGATGATTGATGATTGATGATTGATGATTGATGATTGATGAGTGATGATTGATGAGTGATGATTGATGATTGATGACTGATGACTGACGATTGATGATTGGTGATTGATGATTGATGATTGATGCTTGATGATTGATAATTGATGATTGATGATTGATGATTGATGCTTGATGAGCGATGACTTACGATTAATGATTGATGATTGATGATAGATGATTGATGATTGTTGATTGATGATTGATGATTGAGGATTGATAATTGATGATTGATGATTGATGATTGATGATTTCTGATTGATGATTGATGATGGATCGTTGATGATTGATGATTTCTAAATGATGATTCATGGTAGTGGATTGATACTTGATGATTGATGATTGATGATTGATGATTGTGATGATTGATGATTGATGATTGTTGATTGATGGTTGATGATTGATGATTGATGAGTAATGATTGATGATTGATGATTGATAATTGATGATTGGTGATTGATGATTGATGATTGATAATACAGTATTGATGATTGATGATTGATGATTTATGATTTATGATTGATGATTGATGATTGGTGATTGATGATTGATGATTGATGATTGCTGATTGATGATTGATGATGGATGATTGATGAGTGATGATTGATGATTGATGATTGTTGATTGATGATTGATGATTGATTATTGATGATTGATGATTGATGAGTGATGACTGACGATTGATGATTGGTGATTGATGATTGATGATTGTTGATTGATGATTGATGATTGATGATTGATCATTGATGATTGATGATTGATAATTGATGATTGCTGAGTGATGAATGATGATTGATGATTGATGATTGATGATTGATGATTGATGATTGATGATTGATGATTGATGATTGATGATTGATGATTGCTGATTGATGATTGATGATTGATGATTGTTGATTGTTGATTGATGATTGAGGATTGATAATTGATGATTGATGATTGATGATTGATGATTTCTGATTGTTGATTGATGATGGATCGTTGATGATTGATGATTTCTAAATGATGATTCATGGTAGTGGACTGATAATTGATGATTGATGATTGATGATTGTGATGATTGATGATTGATGATTGTTGATTGATGGTTGATGATTGATGATTGATGATTGATGACTTATGATTGATGATTGATGATTGATGATTTATGATTGATGATTGATGATTGATGATTGATAATACAGTATTGATGATTGATGATTGATGATTGATGATTGATGATTGATGATTTATGATTGATGATTGATGATTGATGATTGATGATTGATAATTGATGATTGATGATTGCTGAGTGATTATTGATGATGGATGATTGATGATTGATGATTGATGATTGATGATTGATGATTGTTGATTGATGATTGATGATTGATGATTGATGAGTGATGACTGACGATTGATGATTGGTGATTGATTATTGATGATTGTTGATTGATGATTGATGATTGATCATAGATGATTGATGATTGATAATTGATGATTGATGAGTGATGAGTGATGATTGATGATTGATGATTGATGATTGATGATTGATGATTGATGATTGATGATTGATGATTGATGATCGATCATTGATCATTGATGATATCTAAATGATGATTCATGGTTGTGGATTGATAATTGATGATTGTTGATTGATGATTAAGGATTGAAGATTGATGATTGATGATTGATGATTGATGATTGATGATTGATGATTGATGATTGTTGATTGATGATAGATGATTGATGATTGATCATTGATGATTGATGATTGATAATTGATGATTGATGATTGATGATTGATGATTGATGATTGATGAATGATGATTGATGATTGAATCTTGATGAGTGATGATTGATGAGTGATGATTGATGATTGATGAGTGATGACTGACGATTGATGATTGGTGATTGATGATTAATTACTGATGATTGATGATTGATGATTGATGATTGATGAGTGATGATTGATGAGTGATGATTGATGATTGATGAGTGATGACTGACGATTGATGATTGGTGATTGATGATTGATGATTGATGATTGCTGATTGATGATTGATGATTGATGATTGATGATTGATGATTGATGATTGATGATTGATGATTGATGATTGATGATTGATGATTGATGCTTGATGAGCGATGACTAACGATTGATGATTGATGATTAATGATTGATGATTGATGATTGATGATTCATGATTGATGATTGATGATTGATGATTGATGATTGATGATTGATAATTAATGATTGATGATTGATGATTGATGATTGATGATTGATTATTGATGATTGATGATTGATGATTGATGATTGATGACTTATGATTGATGATTGATGATTGATGATTGATGATTGATGATTGATGATTGATGATTGATAATACAGTATTGATGATTGATGATTGATGATTTATGATTGATGATTGATGATTGATGATTGATGATTGATGATTGATGATTGATGATTGATGATTGATGATTGATGATTGATGATTGATGATTGATGATTGCTGATTGATGATTGATGATGGATGATTGATGATTGATGATAGATGATTGATGAATGATGATTGATGATTGATGATTGATGATTGATGATTGATGATTGATGATTGATGATTGATGATTGATGATTGATGATTGATGATTGATGAGTGATGATTGATGATTGATCATTGATGATTGATGATTGATAATTGATGATTGATGATTGATGATTGATGCCTGATCAGCGATGATTGATGATTGAAGATTGATGATTGATGAATGATGATTGGTGATTGATGTTTGATCATTGATGATTGATGAGTGATGATTGATGAGTGATGAATGATGATTGATGAGTGATGACTGACGATTGATGATTGGTGATTGATGATTGATGATTAATGATTGATAATTGATGATTGTTGATTGATGCTTGATGATTGATGATTGATGATTGATGATTGATGCTTGATGAGCGATGACTTACGATTAATGATTGATGATTGATGATTGATGATTGATGATTGTTGATTGATGATTGAGGATTGATAATTGATGATTGATGATTGATGATTGATGATTGATGGTTCCTGATTGACGATTGATGATCGATCATTGATCATTGATGATATCTAAATGATGAATCATGGCTGTGGATTTATAATTGATTATTGATGATTGATGATTGATGATTGATGATTGATGATTGTTAATTGATGATTGATGATTGATGATTGATGATTGATGATTGATGAGTGATGACTGACGATTGATGATTGGTGATTGATGATTGATGATTGTTGATTGATGATTGATGATTGATGATTGATGATTGATCATTGATGATTGATGATTGATAATTGATGATTGATGATTGATGATTGATGATTGATGATTGATGATTGATGATTGATGATTGATGATTGTTGCCTGATCAGCGATGATTGATGATTGAAGATTGATGATTGATGAATGATGATTGATGATTGATGATTGATGATTGATGAGTGATGATTGATGAGTGATAATTGATGATTGATGAGTGATGACTGACGATTGATGATTGGTGATTGATGATTTATGATTGATGATTGATAATTGATGATTCATGATTGATGATTGATGATTGATGATTGATGATTGATGATTGATGATTGATGATTGATGATGGATCGTTGATGATTGATGATTTCTAAATGATGATTCATGGTAGTGGATTGATAATTGATGATTGATGATTGATGATTGATGATTGTGATGATTGATGATTGATGATTGTTTATTGATGGTTGATGATTGATGATTGATGATTGATGACTTATGATTGATGATTGATGATTGATGATTCATGATAGATGATTGATGAATGATGATTGATGATTAATGATTGATGATTGATGATTGATGATTGATGATTGATGATTGATGATTGATGATTGATGATTCATGATTCATGATAGATGATTGATGAATGATGATTGATGATTGATGATTGATGATTGATGATTGATGATTGATGATTGATGATTGATGATTGATGATTGATGATTGATGATTGATGATTGATGATTGATGATTGATGAGTGATGAGTGATGATTGATGATTGATGATTGATGATTGATGATTGATGATTGATAATTGATGATTGATGATTGATGATTGATGATTGATGCCTGATCAGCGATGATTGATGATTGAAGATTGATGATTGATGAATGATGATTGATGATTGATGATTGATGATTGATGAGTGATGATTGATGAGTGATGATTGATGATTGATGAGTGATGACTGACGATTGATGATTGATGATTGTTGATTGATGGTTGATGATTGATGATTGATGATTGATGACTTATGATTGATGCTTGATGAGCGATGACTTACGATTAATGATTGATGATTGATGATTGATGATTGATGATTGATGATTGATGATTGATGATAGATGATTGATGATTGATGATTGATGATTGATGATTCATGATAGATGATTGATGAATGATGATTGATGATTGATGATTGATGATTGATGATTGATGATTGATGATTGATGATTGATGATTGATGATTGATGATTGATGATTGATCATTGATCATTGATGGTTCCTGATTGACGATTGATGATCGATTATTGATCATTGATGATATCTAAATGATTAATCATGGCTGTGGATTTATAATTGATTATTGATGATTGATGATTGTTGATTGATGATTGATGATTGATGATTGATGATTGATGAGTGTTGACTGACGATTGATGATTGGTGATTGATGATTGATGATTGTTGATTGATGATTGATGATTGATGATTGATGATTGATGATTGATCATTGATGATTGATGACTGATAATTGATGATTGATGATTGATGATTGATGATTGATGCCTGATCAGCGATGATTGATGATTGAAGATTGATGATTGATGAATGATGATTGATGATTGATGATTGATGAGTGATGATTGATGAGTGATGATTGATGATTGATGATTGATGAGTGATGACTGACGTTTGATGATTGGTGATTGATGATTGATGATTGATGATTGATGATTGATAATTGATGATTGATGATTGATGATTGATGATTGATGATTGATGATTGATGCTTGATGAGCGATGACTTACGATTAGTGATTGATGATTGATGATTGATGATTGATGATTTCTGATTTCTGATTGATGATTGATGATGGATCGTTGATGATTGATGATTTCTAAATGATGATTCATGGTAGTGGATTGATAATTGATGATTGATGATTGATGATTGTGATGATTGATGATTGATGATTGTTGATTGATGGTTGATGATTGATGATTGATGATTGATGATTGATGACTTATGATTGATGATTGATGATTGATGATTGATGATTGATGATTGATGATTTATGATTGATGATTGATGATTGATGATTGATGATTGATGATTGATGATTGCTGATTGATGATTGATGATGGATGATTGATGATTGATGATTGATGATTGATGATTGATGATTGATGATTGATCATTGATGATTGATGATTGATAATTGATGATTGATGAGTGATAATTGATGATTGATGATTGATGATTGATGATTGATGATTGATGATTGATGATTGATGATTGATGGTTGATGATTGCTGATTGATGATTGATGATTGATGATCGATCATTGATCATTGATGATATCTAAATGATGATTCATGGTTGTGGATTGATAATTGATGATTGTTGATTGATGATTAAGGATTGAAGATTGATGATTGATGATTGATGATTGATGATTGATGATTGATGATTGTTGATTGATGATTGATCATTGATCATTGATCATTGATGATTGATGATTGATAATTGATGATTGATGATTGATGATTGATGATTGATGCCTGATCAGCGATGATTGATGATTGAAGATTGATGATTGATGAATGATGATTGATGATTGATGATTGATGATTGATGATTGATGATTGATGATTGATGAGTGATGATTGATGAGTGATGATTGATGATTAATGAGTGATGACTGACGATTGATGATTGATGATTGTTGATTGATGGTTGATGATTGATGATTGATGATTGATGACTTATGATTGATGCTTGATGAGCGATGACTTACGATTAATGATTGATGATTGATGATTGATGATTGATGATTGATGATTGATGATTGATGATTGATGATTGATGATAGATGATTGATGATTGATAATTGATGATTGATGATTCATGATAGATGATTGATGAATGATGATTGATGATTGATGATTGATGATTGATGATTGATGATTGATGATTGATGATTGATGATTGATGATTGATGATTGATGATTGATGATTGATGATTGATGATTGATGATTGATCATTGATGGTTCCTGATTGACGATTGATGATCGATCATTGATCATTGATGATATCTAAATAATTAATCATGGCTGTGGATTTATAATTGATTATTGATGATTGATGATTGATGATTGTTGATTGATGATTGATGATTGATGATTGATGATTGATGAGTGTTGACTGACGATTGATGATTGGTGATTGATGATTGATGATTGTTGATTGATGATTGATGATTGATGATTGATGATTGATGATTGATCATTGATGATTGATGACTGATAATTGATGATTGATGATTGATGATTGATGATTGATGATTGATGCCTGATCAGCGATGATTGATGATTGAAGATTGATGATTGATGAATGATGATTGATGATTGATGATTGATGATTGATGAGTGATGATTGATGAGTGATGATTGATGATTGATGAGTGATGACTGACGTTTGATGATTGGTGATTGATGATTGATGATTGATGATTGATGATTGATAATTGATGATTGATGATTGATGATTGATGATTGATGATTGATGCTTGATGAGCGATGACTTACGATTAATGATTGATGATTGATGATTGATGATTGATGATTTCTGATTTCTGATTGATGATTGATGATGGATCGTTGATGATTGATGATTTCTAAATGATGATTCATGGTAGTGGATTGATAATTGATGATTGATGATTGATGATTGTGATGATTGATGATTGATGATTGTTGATTGATGGTTGATGATTGATGATTGATGATTGATGACTTATGATTGATGATTGATGATTGATGATTGATGATTGATGATTGATGATTGATGATTGATGATTGATGATTGATGATTGATGATTGATAATACAGTATTGATGATTGATGATTGATGATTGATGATTTATGATTGATGATTGATGATTGATGATTGATGATTGCTGATTGATGATTGATGATGGATGATTGATGATTGATGATTGATGATTGATGATTGATGATTGATGATTGATGATTGATCATTGATGATTGATGATTGATAATTGATGATTGATGAGTGATAATTGATGATTGATGATTGATGATTGATGATTGATTATTGATGATTGATGATTGATGATTGATGGTTGATGATTGCTGATTGATGATTGATGATTGATGATCGATCATTGATCATTGATGATATCTAAATGATGATTCATGGTTGTGGATTGATAATTGATGATTGTTGATTGATGATTAAGGATTGAAGATTGATGATTGATGATTGATGATTGATGATTGATGATTGATGATTGTTGATTGATGATTGATCATTGATCATTGATCATTGATGATTGATGATTGATAATTGATGATTGATGATTGATGATTGATGATTGATGATTGATGATTGATGAATGATGATTGATGATTGATGCCTGATCAGCGATGATTGATGATTGAAGATTGATGATTGATTAATGTTGACTGATGATTGATGATATATGAGTGATGATTGATGAGTGATGATTGATGACTGATGAGTGATGACCGACGATTGATGATTGGTGATTGATGATTAATGATTGATGATTGATGATTGATGATTGATGATTGATGATTGATGATTGATTATTGATGAGTGATGATTGATGAGTGATGATTGATGATTGATGAGTGATGACTGACGATTGATGATTGGTGATTGATGATTGATGATTGATGATTGATGATTGCTGAGTGATGATTGATGATTGATGATTGATGATTGATGATTGATGCTTGATGAGCGATGACTAACGATTGATGATTGATGATTAATGATTGATCATTGATGATTGATGATTGATCATTGATGATTGATGATTGATGATTGATGATTGATGATTGATAATTGATGATTGATGATTGATGATTGATGATTGATGATTGATGATTGATGATTGATGATTGATGATTGATGATTGATGATTGATGATTGATGATTGATGGTTCCTGATTGACGATTGTTGATCGATCATTGATCATTGATGATATCTAAATGATGAATCATGGCTGTGGATTTATAATTGATTATTGATGATTGATGATTGATGATTGATGATTGTTGATTGATGATTGATGATTGATGAGTGATGACTGACGATTGATGATTGGTGATTGATGATTGATGATTGTTGATTGATGATTGATGATTGATGATTGATGATTGATCATTGATGATTGATGATTGATAATTGATGATTGATGATTGATGATTGATGATTGATGA
This sequence comes from Stratiomys singularior, assembly GCA_954870665.1. Lineage (NCBI taxonomy): Eukaryota > Metazoa > Arthropoda > Insecta > Diptera > Stratiomyidae > Stratiomys > Stratiomys singularior. The sequence continues at coordinate 78,322,805 of OX940880.1, read as the reverse complement.
TTGATGATTGATGCCTGATCAGCGATGATTGATGATTGAAAATTGATGATTGATGAATGATGATTGATGATTGATGATCGATGATTGATGATTGATGAGTGATGATTGATGAGTGATGATTGATGATTGATGAGTGATGACTGACGATTGATGATTGGTGATTGATGATTGATAATTGATGATTGATGATTGATAATTGATGATTGATGATTGATGATTGATGATTGATGATTGATGATTGATGATTGATGCTTGATGAGCGATGACTTACGATTAATGATTGATGATTGATGATTGATGATTGATGATTGATGATTGATGATTGTTGATTGTTGATTGATGATTGAGGATTGATAATTGATGATTGATGATTGATGATTGATGATTTCTGATTGATGATTGATGATGGATCGTTGATGATTGATGATTTCTAAAAGATGATTCATGGTAGTGGATTGATAATTGATGATTGATGATTGATGATTGTGATGATTGATGAATGATGATTGTTGATTGATGAGTGATGATTGATGAGTGATGATTGATGATTGATGAGTGATGACTTACGATTGATAATTGGTGATTGATGATTGATGATTGATGATTGATGATTGATGATTGATGATTGATAATTGATGATTGATGATTGATGATTGATGATTGATAATTGATGATTGATGATTGATTATTGATGATTGATGATTGATGATTGATGACTTATGATTGATGATTGATGATTGATGATTGATGATTTATGATTGATGATTGGTGATTGATGTTTGTTAGTTGATGATTGATGATTGATAATTGATGATTGATGATTGATGATTGATGATTGATGATTGAGGTTTATGATTGATGATTGATGATTGATGATTGATGCTTGATGATTGATGATTGATGATTGATGATTGATGATTGATGATTGATGATTGATGATTGACGGTTGATGATTGGTGACTGATGATTGATGATTGATGATCAATTATTGATGATTGATGATTGATGTTAGATGATTGATGATTGATGATTGATGATTGATGATTGATGATGGATGATAGATGATTGATGAATGATGATTGATGATTGATGATTGATGATTGATGATTGATGATTGATGATTTCTGATTGATGATTGATGATGGATCGTTGATGATTGATGATTTCTAAATGATGATTCATGGTAGTGGATTGATAATTGATGATTGATGATTGATGATTGATGATTGTGATGATTGATGATTGATGATTGTTGATTGATGGTTGATGATTGATGATTGATGATTGATGATTGATGATTGATGATTGATGATTGATGATTGTTGATTGATGATTGATGATTGATGATTGATGATTGATGATTGATGATTGATGATTGATGATTGATGATTGATGATTGATGATTGATTATTGATGATTGTTGATTGTTGATTGATGATTGATGATTGTTGGTTGATGGTTGATGATTGATGATTGTTAAGTGATGATTGATGATTGATGATTGTTGATTTATATGTGATGATTGATGATTGATGATTGTTAATTGTTGATTGATGATTGATGATTGAGGATTGATGATTGAGTATTGATGATTGATGATTGATGATTGATGATTGATGATTGGTGATTGACGATTGATGATTGATGATTGATGATTGATGATTGATGATTGATGATTGATGATTGATAATTGATGATTGATGATTGCTGATTGATGATTGATGTTCGATCATTGCTCATTGATGATATCTAAATGATGATTCATGGTAGTGGATTGATAATTGATGATTGATGATTGATGATTGATGATTGATGATTGATGATTGATGATCGATGATTGCTGATTGATAAGTGATGATTGTTGATTGGTGATTGATGATTGAGGTTCGATGATTGATGATTGATGATTGATGATTGATAATTGATGAGTGATCACTGACGGTTGATGATTGGTGATTGATGATTGATGATTGATGATTGATGAATGATTATTGATGATTGATGATAGATGATTGATGATTGATGATTGATGATTGATGATTGATGATTGATGATTGATGATTGATGATAGATGATTGATGAATGATGACTGATGATTGATGACTGATGAATGATGATTGATGATTGATGATTGATGATTGATGATTGGTGATTGATGATTGATGATTGATGATTGATGATTGATAATATATGATTTATGATTGATGATTGATGATTGATCATTGATGGTTTATGATTGATGATTGATGATTGATGATTGTTGGTTGATGATTGATGATTGATAATTGATGATTGATGATTGATGATTGATGATTGATAATTGATGATTGAGGATTGATGATTGATGATTGATGATTGATGATTGATGATTGATGATTGAGGATTGATGATTGATGATTGATGATTGATGATTGATGATTGACGGTGGATGATTCGTGACTGATGATTGATGATAGATGATAGATGATTGATGAATGATGATTGATGATTGATGATTGATGATTGATGATTGATGATTGATGATTGATGATTGATGATTGATGATTGCTGATTGACGATTGATGATCGATCATTGATCATTGATGATATCTAAATGATGAATGATGGCTGTGGATTTATAATTGATTATTGATGATTGATGATTGATGATTGTGGATTGATGATTGATGATTGATGAGTGATGACTGACGATTGATGATTGGTGATTGATGATTGATGATTGTTGATTGATGATTGATGATTGATCATTGATGATTGATGATTGATAATTGATGATTGATGATTGATGATTGATGATTGATGATTGATGATTGATGATTGATGATTGATGATTTATGATTTATGATTGATGATTGATGATTGATGATTGATGATTGATGATTGATGATTGATGATTGATAATACAGTATTGATGATTGATGATTGATGATTGATGAGTGATGACTGACGGTTGATGATTGGTGATTGATGATTGATGATTGATGATTGATGAATGATTATTGATAATTGATGATTGATGATAGATGATTGATGATTGATGATTGATAATTGATGATTGATGATTGATGAGTGATGATTGAAGATTGATGATTGATGAATGTTGAGTGATGATTGATGATTGATGAGTGATGATTGATGAGTGATGATTGATGATTGATAAGTGATGACTGACGATTGATGATTGGTGATTGATGATTGATGATTGATGATTGATGATTAATGATTGATGATTGATGAGTGATGATTGATGAGTAATGATTGATGATTGATGAGTGATGACTGACGATTGATGATTGGTGATTGATGATTGATGATTGATGATTGATGATTGCTGATTGATGATTGATGATTGATGATTGATGATTGCTGATTGATGATTGATGATTGATGATTGATGATTGATGCTTGATGAGCGATGACTAACGATTGATGATTGATGATTTATGATTAATCATTGATGATTGATGATTGATCATTGATGATTGATGATTGCTAATTGATGATTGATGATTGATGATTGATGATTGATGATTGATGATTGATGATTGATGATTGATGATTGATGATTGATTATTGATGATTGATGATTGATGATTGATGATTGATGATTGATGATTGATAATTGATGATTGATGATTGATGATAGATGATTGATTATTGATGATTGATGATTGATGACTTATGATTGATGATTGATGATTGATGATTGATGATTGATAATACAGTATTGATGATTGATGATTGATGATTTACGATTGATGCTTGATGATTGATGATTGCTGATTGATGATTGATGATGGATGATTGATGATTGATGATTGATGATTGATGATAGATGATTGATGAATGATGATTGATGATTGATGATTGATGATTGATGATTGATGATTGATGATTGATGATTGATGATTGATGATTGATGATTGATGATTGATGATTGATGATTGATGATTGCTGATTGACGATTGATGATCGATCATTGATCATTGATGATATCTAAATGATGAATCATGGCTGTGTATTTATAATTGATTATTGATGATTGATGATTGATGATGGTGGATTGATGATTGATGATTGATGAGTGATGACTGACGATTGATGATTGGTGATTGATGATTGATGATTGATGATTGTTGATTGATGATTGATGATTGATGATTGATCATTGATGATTGATGATTGATAATTGATGAGTGATGATTGATGATTGAAGATTGATGATTGATGAATGTTGATTGATGATTGATGATTCAGGAGTGATGATTGATGAGTGATGATTGATGATTGATGAGTGATGACTGACGATTGATGATTGGTGATTGATGATTGATGATTGATGATTGATGATTGATGATTGATGATTGATGATTGATGATTGATGATTGATGATTGATGATTGAAGATTGATGCTTGATGAGCGATGACTAACGATAGATGATTGATGATTAATGATTGATCATTGATGATTGATGATTGATCATTGATGATTGATGATTGATTATTGATGATTGATGATTGATGATTGATGATTGATAATTGATGATTGATGATTGAGGATTGATGATTGATGATTGATAATTGATGATTGATGATTGATGATTGATGATTGATGATTGATGATTGATGATTGATTATTGATGATTGATGATTGATGATTGATGATTGATGACTTATGATTGATGATTGATGATTGATAATACAGTATTGATGGTTGATGATTGATGATTTATGATTGATGATTGATGATTGATGATTGATGATTGATGATTGATGATTGGTGATTGATGATTGTTGATTGATGATTGATGATTTATGATTGATGATTGATGATTGATAATTGATGATTGATGATTGCTGATTGATGATTGATGTTCGATCATTGCTCATTGATGATATCTAAATGATGATTCATGGTAGTGGATTGATAATTAATGATTGATGATTGAGGATTGATGATTGATGATTTATGATTGATGATCGATGATTGATGATTGATAAGTGATGATTGTTGATTGGTGATTGACGATTGGGGTTTGATGATTGATGATTGATGATTGATGATTGATGAGTGATGACTGACGGTTGATGATTGGTGATTGATGATTGATGAATGATTATTGATGATTGATGATTGATGATAGATGATTGATGATTGATGATTGATGATAGATGATTGATGAATGATAATTGATGATTGATGATTGATGATTGATGATTGATGATTGATGATTGCTGATTGACGATTTATGATCGATCATTGATCATTGATGATATCTAAATGATGAATCATGGCTGTGGATTTATAATTGATTATTGATGATTGATGATTGATGATTGATGATTGTGGATTGATGATTGATGATTGATGAGTGATGACTGACGATTGATGATTGGTGATTGATGATTGATGATTGTTGATTGATGATTGATGATTGATCATTGATGATTGATGATTGATAATTGATAATTGATGATTGATGATTGATGATTGATGATTGATGATTGATGATTGATGATTGATGATTGATTATTGATGATTGATGATTGATGATTGATGATTTATGATTGATGATTGATGATTGATGATTGATGATTGATGATTGATGATTGATGATTGATGAATGTTGAGTGATGATTGATGATTGATGAGTGATGATTGATGAGTGATGATTGATGATTGATGAGTGATGACTGGCGATTGATGATTGGTGATTGATGATTGATGATTGATGATTGATGATTAATGATTGATGATTGATGAGTGATGATTGATGAGTGATGATTGATGATTGATGAGTGATGACTGACGATTGATGATTGTTGATTGATGATTGATGATTGATGATTGATGATTGATAATTGATGATTGATGATTGATGATTGATGATTGATGATTGATGATTGATGATTGATGATTGATGATTGATGATTGATGATTGATGATTGATGATTGATGATTGATGCTTGATGAGCGATGACTAACGATTGATGATTGATGATTTATGATTAATCATTGATGATTGATGATTGATCATTGATGATTGATGATTGATAATAGATGATTGATGATTGATGATTGATGATTGATTATTGATGATTGATGATTGATGATTGATGGTTGATGATTGATTATTGATTATTGATTATTGATGATTGATGATTGATGATTGATAATTGATGATTGATGATTGATGATTGATGAATGATGATTGATGATTGATGATTGATTATTGATGATTGATGATTGATGATTGATGATTGATGACTTATGATTGATGATTGATGATTGATGATTGATAATACAGTATTGATGATTGATGATTGATGATTGATGATTTATGATTGATGATTGATGATTGATGATTGCTGATTGATGATTGATGATGGATGATTGATGATTGATGATTGATGATAGATGATTGATGAATGATGATTGATGATTGATGATTGATGATTGATGATTGATGATTGATGATTGATGATTGATGATTGATGATTGATGATTGATGATTGATGATTGATGATTGATGATTGATGATTGATGATTGATGATTGATGATTGATGATTGATGATTGATGATTGCTGATTGACGATTGATGATCGATCATTGATCATTGATGATATCTAAATGATGAATCATGGCTGTGGATTTATAATTGATTATTGATGATTGATTATTGATGATTGTGGATTGATGATTGATGATTGATGAGTGATGACTGACGATTGATGATTGGTGATTGATGATTGATGATTGTTGTTTGATGATTGATGATTGATGATTGATCATTGATGATTGTTGATTGATAATTGATGAGTGATGATTGATGATTGATGATTGATGATTGATGATTGATGATTGATGCCTGAACAGCGATTATTGATGATTGAAGATTGATGATTGATGAATGTTGATTAATGATTGATGATTGAGGAGTGATGATTGATGAGTGATGATTGATGATTGATGAGTGATGACTGACGATTGATGATTGGTGATTGATGATTGATGATTGATGATTGATGATTGATGATTGATGATTGATGATTGATGATTGATGAATGATGATTGATGATTGATGATTGATGCTTGATGAGCGATGACTAACGATTGATGATTGATGATTAATGATTGATCATTGATGATTGATGATTGATCATTGATGATTGATGATTGATGATTGATGATTGATAATTGATGATTGGTGATTGATGATTGATGATTGATGATTGATAATTGATGATTGATGATTGATGATTGATGATTGATGATTGATGATTGATGATTGATGATTGATTATTGATTATTGATGATTGATGATTGATGATTGATGATTGATGATTGATGATTGATGACTTATGATTGATGATTGATGATTGATAATACAGTATTGATGATTGATGATTGATGATTTATGATTGATGATTGATGATTGATGATTAATGATTGTTGGTTGATGATTGATGATTGATAATTGATGATTGATGATTGATGATTGATGATTGAGGATTGATGATTGATGATTGATGATTGATGATTGATGATTGATGATTGATGATTGTTGATTGATGATTGATGATTGATGATTGATGATTGACGGTTGATGATTGGTGACTGATGATTGATGATTAATTATTGATGATTGATGATTGATGATAGATGATTGATGATTGATGATTGATGATTGATGATAGATGATTGATGAATGATGATCGATGATTGATGATTGATGATTGATGATTGATGATTGATGATTGATGATTGATGATTGATGATTGATGATTGATGATTGATAATTGATGATTGATGATTGATGACTGATGATTGATGATTGATGATTGATGATTGTTGATTGATTATTGAGGATTGATAACTGATGAGTGATGATTGATGATTGATGATTGATGATTGATGATTTGTGATTGATGATTGATGATGGATCGTTGATGATTGATGATTGTTGATTGATGGTTGATGGTTGATGATTGATAATTGATGATTGATGATTGATGATTGATGAATGATGGTTGATAATTGATGATTGATGATTGCTGATTGATGATTGATATTCGATCATTGCTCATTGATGATATCTAAATGATGATTCATGGTAGTGGATTGATAATTAATGATTGATGATTGAGGATTGATGATTGATGATTTATGATTGATGATCGATGATTGATGATTGATAAGTGATGATTGTTGATTGGTGATTGACGATTGGGGTTTGATGATTGATGCTTGATGATTGATGAGTGATGACTGACGGTTGATGATTGGTGATTGATGATTGATGATTGATGAATGATTATTGATGATTGATGATTGATGATAGATGATTGATGAGTGATGATTGATGATTGATGATTGATGATTGATGATTGATGATTGATGATTGATTATTGATGATTGTATATTGTTGATTGTTGATTGATGATTGATGATTGTTCGTTGATGGTTGATGATTGACGATTGATGATTGATAAGTGATGATTGATAATTGATGATTGTTGATTTATATGTGATGATTGATGATTGTATATTGTTGATTGATGATTGAGGATTGATGATTGAGTATTGATGATTGATGATTGATGATTGATGAGTGATGATTGATGAGTAATGATTGATGATTGATGAGTGATGACTGACGATTGATGATTGGTGATTGATGATTGATGATTGATGATTGATGATTGCTGATTGATGATTGATGATTGATGAGTAATGATTGATGATTGATGAGTGATGACTGACGATTGATGATTGGTGATTGATGATTGATGATTGATGATTGATGATTGCTGATTGATGATTGATGATTGATGATTGATGATTGATGATTGATGATTGATGATTGATGATTGATGATTGATGATTGATGCTTGATGAGCGATGACTAACGATTGATGATTGATGATTTATGATTAATCATTGATGATTGATGATTGATCATTGATGATTGATGATTGCTAATTGATGATTGATGATTGATGATTGATGATTGATGATTGATGATTGATTATTGATGATTGATGATTGATGATTGATGATTGATTATTGATGATTGATGATTGATGATTGATGATTGATGATTGATGATTGATAATTGATGATTGATGATTGATGATAGATGATTGATTATTGATGATTGATGATTGATGATTGATGACTTATGATTGATGATTGATGATTGATGATTGATAATACAGTATTGATGATTGATGATTGATGATTTACGATTGATGCTTGATGATTGATGATTGCTGATTGATGATTGATGATGGATGATTGATGATTGATGATTGATGATTGATGATAGATGATTGATGAATGATGATTGATGATTGATGATTGATGATTGATGATTGATGATTGATGATTGATGATTGATGATTGATGATTGATGATTGATGATTGATGATTGATGATTGCTGATTGACGATTGATGATCGATCATTGATCATTGATGATATCTAAATGATGAATCATGGCTGTGTATTTATAATTGATTATTGATGATTGATGATTGATGATTGTGGATTGATGATTGATGATTGATGAGTGATGACTGACGATTGATGATTGGTGATTGATGATTGATGATTGATGATTGTTGATTGATGATTGATGATTGATGATTGATGATTGATCACTGATGATTGATGATTGATAATTGATGAGTGGTGATTGATGATTGAAGATTGATGATTGATGAATGTTGATTGATGATTGATGATTGAGGAGTGATGATTGATGAGTGATGATTGATGATTGATGAGTGATGACTGACGATTGATGATTGGTGATTGATGATTGATGATTGATGATTGATGATTGATGATTGATGATTGATGATTGATGATTGATGATTGATGATTGATGATTGATGATTGAAGATTGATGCTTGATGAGCGATGACTAACGATAGATGATTGATGATTAATGATTGATCATTGATGATTGATGATTGATCATTGATGATTGATGATTGATTATTGATGATTGATGATTGATGATTGATGATTGATAATTGATGATTGATGATTGAGGATTGATGATTGATGATTGATAATTGATGATTGATGTTCGATCATTGCTCATTGATGATATCTAAATGATGATTCATGGTAGTGGATTGATAATTAATGATTGATGATTGAGGATTGATGATTGATGATTTATGATTGATGATCGATGATTGATGATTGATAAGTGATGATTGTTGATTGGTGATTGACGATTGGGGTTTGATGATTGATGCTTGATGATTGATGAGTGATGACTGACGGTTGATGATTGGTGATTGATGATTGATGATTGATGAATGATTATTGATGATTGATGATTGATGATAGATGATTGATGAGTGATGATTGATGATTGATGATTGATGATTGATGATTGATGATTGATGATTGATGATTGATGATTGATTATTGATGATTGTATATTGTTGATTGTTGATTGATGATTGATGATTGTTCGTTGATGGTTGATGATTGACGATTGATGATTGATAAGTGATGATTGATAATTGATGATTGTTGATTTATATGTGATGATTGATGATTGTAAATTGTTGATTGATGATTGAGGATTGATGATTGAGTATTGATGATTGATGATTGATGATTGATGATTGGTGATTGATGATTGATGATTGATGATTGATGATTGATAATTGATGATTGATGATTGCTGATTGATGATTGATGATTGATGATTGATGATTGATGATTGTGGATTGATGATTGATGATTGATGAGTGATGACTGACGATTGATGATTGGTGATTGATGATTGATGATTGTTGTTTGATGATTGATGATTGATGATTGATCATTGATGATTGTTGATTGATAATTGATGAGTGAAGATTGATGATTGATGATTGATGATTGATGATTGATGCCTGAACAGCGATTATTGATGATTGAAGATTGATGATTGATGAATGTTGATTGATGATTGATGATTGAGGAGTGATGATTGATGAGTGATGATTGATGATTGATGAGTGATGACTGACGATTGATGATTGGTGATTGATGATTGATGATTGATGATTGATGATTGATGATTGATGATTGATGATTGATGAATGATGATTGATGATTGATGATTGATGCTTGATGAGCGATGACTAACGATTGATGATTGATGATTAATGATTGATCATTGATGATTGATGATTGATCATTGATGATTGATGATTGATGATTGATGATTGATAATTGATGATTGATGATTGATGATTGATGATTGATGATTGATAATTGATGATTGATGATTGATGATTGATGATTGATGATTGATGATTGATTATTGATTATTGATGATTGATGATTGATGATTGATGATTGATGATTGATGATTGATGACTTATGATTGATGATTGATGATTGATAATACAGTATTGATGATTGATGATTGATGATTTATGATTGATGATTGATGATTGATGATTGATGATTGATGATTGTTGATTGTTGATTGATGATTGAGGATTGATAACTGATGAGTGATGATTGATGATTGATGATTGATGATTGATGATTTGTGATTGATGATTGATGATGGATCGTTGATGATTGATGATTGTTGATTGATGGTTGATGGTTGATGATTGATAATTGATGATTGATGATTGATGATTGATGAATGATGATTGATAATTGATGATTGATGATTGCTGATTGATGATTGATGATTGATGATTGATGATTGGTGATTGATGATTGATGATTGATGATTGTTGATTGATGATTGATGATTGATGATTGATCATTGATGATTGATGATTGATAATTGATGAGTGATGATTGATGATTGAAGATTGATGATTGATGAATGTTGATTGATGATTGATGATTGAGGAGTGATGATTGATGAGTGATGATTGATGATTGATGAGTGATGACTGACGATTGATGATTGGTGATTGATGATTGATGATTGATGATTGATGATTGATGATTGATGATTGATGATTGATGATTGATGATTGATGATTGATGATTGATGATTGATGATTGAAGATTGATGCTTGATGAGCGATGACTAAAGATAGATGATTGATGATTAATGATTGATCATTGATGATTGATGATTGATCATTGATGATTGATGATTGATTATTGATGATTGATGATTGATGATTGATGATTGATAATTGATGATTGATGATTGAGGATTGATGATTGATGATTGATAATTGATGATTGATGATTGATGATTGATGATTGATGATTGATGATTGATTATTGATGATTGATGATTGATGATTGATGATTGATGACTTATGATTGATGATTGATGATTGATAATACAGTATTGATGGTTGATGATTGATGATTTATGATTGATGATTGATGATTGATGATTGATGATTGATGATTGGTGATTGGTGATGGTTGATTGATGATTGATGATTGATGATTGATGATTGATGATTGATGATTGATAATTGATGATTGATGATTGCTGATTGATGATTGATGCTCGATCATTGCTCATTGATGATATCTAAATGATGATTCATGGTAGTGGATTGATAATTAATGATTGATGATTGAGGATTGATGATTGATGATTTATGATTGATGATCGATGATTGATGATTGATAAGTGATGATTGTTGATTGGTGATTGACGATTGGGGTTTGATGATTGATGATTGATGATTGATGATTGATGAGTGATGACTGACGGTTGATGATTGGTGATTGATGATTGATGAATGATTATTGATGATTGATGATTGATGATAGATGATTGATGATTGATGATTGATGATAGATGATTGATGAATGATAATTGATGATTGATGATTGATGATTGATGATTGATGATTGATGATTGATGATTGCTGATTGACGATTTATGATCGATCATTGATCATTGATGATATCTAAATGATGAATCATGGCTGTGGATTTATAATTGATTATTGATGATTGATGATTGATGATTGTGGATTGATGATTGATGATTGATGAGTGATGACTGACGATTGATGATTGGTGATTGATGATTGATGATTGTTGATTGGTGATTGATGATTGATCATTGATGATTGATGATTGATAATTGATAATTGATGATTGATGATTGATGATTGATGATTGATGATTGATGATTGATGATTGATGATTGATTATTGATGATTGATGATTGATGATTGATGATTTATGATTGATGATTGATGATTGATGATTGATGATTGATGATTGATGATTGATGAATGTTGAGTGATGATTGATGATTGATGAGTGATGATTGATGAGTGATGATTGATGATTGATGAGTGATGACTGGCGATTGATGATTGGTGATTGATGATTGATGATTGATGATTGATGATTAATGATTGATGATTGATGAGTGATGATTGATGAGTGATGATTGATGATTGATGAGTGATGACTGACGATTGATGATTGTTGATTGATGATTGATGATTGATGATTGATGATTGCTGATTGATGATTGATGATTGATGATTGATGATTGATGATTGATGATTGATGATTGATGATTGATGATTGATGATTGATGCTTGATGAGCGATGACTAACGATTGATGATTGATGATTTATGATTAATCATTGATGATTGATGATTGATCATTGATGATTGATGATTGATAATAGATGATTGATGATTGATGATTGATGATTGATTATTGATGATTGATGATTGATGATTGATGATTGATGATTGATGATTGATTATTGATTATTGATGATTGATGATTGATGATTGATAATTGATGATTGATGATTGATGATTGATGAATGATGATTGATGATTGATGATTGATTATTGATGATTGATTATTGATGATTGATGATTGATGACTTATGATTGATGATTGATGATTGATGATTGATAATACAGTATTGATGATTGATGATTGATGATTGATGATTTATGATTGATGATTGATGATTGATGATTGCTGATTGATGATTGATGATGGATGATTGATGATTGATGATTGATGATAGATGATTGATGAATGATGATTGATGATTGATGATTGATGATTGATGATTGATGATTGATGATTGATGATTGATGATTGATGATTGATGATTGATGATTGATGATTGATGATTGATGATTGATGATTGATGATTGATGATTGATGATTGATGATTGCTGATTGACGATTGATGATCGATCATTGATCATTGATGATATCTAAATGATGAATCATGGCTGTGGATTTATAATTGATTATTGATGATTGATTATTGATGATTGTGGATTGATGATTGATGATTGATGAGTGATGACTGACGATTGATGATTGGTGATTGATGATTGATGATTGTTGTTTGATGATTGATGATTGATGATTGATCATTGATGATTGTTGATTGATAATTGATGAGTGAAGATTGATGATTGATGATTGATGATTGATGCCTGAACAGCGATTATTGATGATTGAAGATTGATGATTGATGAATGTTGATTGATGATTGATGATTGAGGAGTGATGATTGATGAGTGATGATTGATGATTGATGAGTGATGACTGACGATTGATGATTGGTGATTGATGATTGATGATTGATGATTGATGATTGATGATTGATGATTGATGATTGATGAATGATGATTGATGATTGATGATTGATGCTTGATGAGCGATGACTAACGATTGATGATTGATGATTAATGATTGATCATTGATGATTGATGATTGATCATTGATGATTGATGATTGATGATTGATGATTGATAATTGATGATTGATGATTGATGATTGATGATTGATGATTGATGATTGATAATTGATGATTGATGATTGATGATTGATGATTGATGATTGATGATTGATGATTGATTATTGATTATTGATGATTGATGATTGATGATTGATGATTGATGATTGATGATTGATGACTTATGATTGATGATTGATGATTGATAATACAGTATTGATGATTGATGATTGATGATTTATGATTGATGATTGATGATTGATGATTAATGATTGTTGGTTGATGATTGATGATTGATAATTGATGATTGATGATTGATGATTGATGATTGATGATTGAGGATTGATGATTGATGATTGATGATTGATGATTGATGATTGATGATTGATGATTGTTGATTGATGATTGATGATTGATGATTGATGATTGACGGTTGATGATTGGTGACTGATGATTGATGATTAATTATTGATGATTGATGATTGATGATAGATGATTGATGATTGATGATTGATGATAGATGATTGATGAATGATGATCGATGATTGATGATTGATGATTGATGATTGATGATTGATGATTGATGATTGATGATTGATGATTGATGATTGATAATTGATGATTGATGATTGATGACTGATGATTGATGATTGATGATTGATGATTGTTGATTGTTGATTGATGATTGAGGATTGATAACTGATGAGTGATGATTGATGATTGATGATTGATGATTGATGATTTGTGATTGATGATTGATGATGGATCGTTGATGATTGATGATTGTTGATTGATGGTTGATGGTTGATGATTGATAATTGATGATTGATGATTGATGATTGATGAATGATGATTGATAATTGATGATTGATGATTGCTGATTGATGATTGATATTCGATCATTGCTCATTGATGATATCTAAATGATGATTCATGGTAGTGGATTGATAATTAATGATTGATGATTGAGGATTCATGATTGATGATTTATGATTGATGATCGATGATTGATGATTGATAAGTGATGATTGTTGATTGGTGATTGACGATTGGGGTTTGATGATTGATGCTTGATGATTGATGAGTGATGACTGACGGTTGATGATTGGTGATTGATGATTGATGATTGATGAATGATTATTGATGATTGATGATTGATGATAGATGATTGATGAGTGATGATTGATGATTGATGATTGATGATTGATGATTGATGATTGATGATTGATGATTGATGATTGATTATTGATGATTGTATATTGTTGATTGTTGATTGATGATTGATGATTGTTCGTTGATGGTTGATGATTGACGATTGATGATTGATAAGTGATGATTGATAATTGATGATTGTTGATTTATATGTGATGATTGATGATTGTAAATTGTTGATTGATGATTGAGGATTGATGATTGAGTAATGATGATTGATGATTGA
The DNA here is from genome assembly GCA_954870665.1 of Stratiomys singularior. Taxonomy (NCBI): domain Eukaryota; kingdom Metazoa; phylum Arthropoda; class Insecta; order Diptera; family Stratiomyidae; genus Stratiomys; species Stratiomys singularior. Next base: position 78,306,621 of record OX940880.1, on the reverse strand, counting down.
TGATTGATGATTGGTGATTGATGATTGATGATTGATGATTGATGATTGATAATTGATGATTGATGATTGCTGATTGATGATTGATGTTCGATCATTGCTCATTGATGATATCTAAATGATGATTCATGGTAGTGGATTGATAATTAATGATTGATGATTGAGGATTGATGATTGATGATTTATGATTGATGATCGATGATTGATGATTGAAAAGTGATGATTGTTGATTGGTGATTGACGATTGGGGTTTGATGATTGATGATTGATGATTGATGAGTGATGACTGACGGTTGATGATTGGTGATTGATGATTGATGATTGATGAATGATTATTGATGATTGATGATTGATGATAGATGATTGATGAGTGATGATTGATGATAGATGAGTGATGAATGATAATTGATGATTGAAGATTGATGATTGATGATTGATGATTGATGATTGATGATTGATGATTGATGATTGATAATTGATGATTCATGATTGATAATACATGATTAATGATTGATGATTGATGATTGATGGTTTATGATTGATGATTGATGATTGATGATTGTTGGTTGATGATTGATGATTGATAATTGATGATTGATGATTGATGATTGATGATTGATGATTGATGATTGATGATTGATGATTGATGATTGATGATTGATGATTGAGGATCGATTATTGATGATTGATGATTGATGATTGAAGATTTATGATTGATGATTGAGGATTGATGATTGATGATTGAAGATTGATGATTGACGGTGGATGATTGGTGACTGATGATTGATGATTGATGAGAGATGATAGATGATTGATGAATGATGATTGATGATTGATGATTGATGATTGATGATTGATGATTGATGATTGATGATTGATGATTGATGATTGATGATTGCTGATTGACGATTGATGATCGATCATTGATCATTGATGATATCTAAATGATGAATCATGGCTGAGGATTTATAATTGATTATTGATGATTGATGATTGATGATTGTTGATTGATAATTGATGATTGATTATTGATAATTGATGATTGATGATTGACGATTGAGTATTGATGATTGATGATAGATGATTGATGATTGATGATTGATGATAGATGATTGATGATTGATAATACAGTATTGATGATTGAGGGTTGATGATTGATGATTGATGATTGATGATTGATGGCTGATGATTGTTGATTGTTGATTCATGATTGATGATTGCGGATTGATAATTGATGATTGATAATTGATGATTGATGATTGCTGATTGACGATTGATGATCGATCATTGATCATTGATGATATCTAAATGTTTAGTCATGGCTGTAGATTTATAATTGATTATTGATGATTGATGATTGATGATTGATGATTGAGGATTGATGATTGATGATTCATGATTGATGATTGATGATTGAGGATCGATGATTGATGATTGATGATTGATGATTGATGATTGACGGTTGATGATTGGTGACTGATGATTGATGATTGATGATTAATTATTGATGATTGATGATTGATGATAGAAGATTGATGATTGATGATTGATGATTGATGATTGATGATTGATGATTGATGATTGATGATTGATGATTGATGATTGATGATTGATGATTGATGATTGATGGTTCCTGATTGACGATTGATGATCGATCATTGATCATTGATGATATCTAAATGATGAATCATGGCTGTGGATTTATAATTGATTATTGATGATTGATGATTGATGATTGTTGATTGATGATTGATGATTGATGATTGATGAGTGATGATTGATGATTGAGGATCGATGATTGATGATTGATGATTGATGATTGATGATTGACGGTTGATGATTGGTGACTGATGATTGATGATTGATGATTAATTATTGATGATTGATGATTGATGATAGATGATTGATGATTGATGATTGATGATTCATGATAGATGATTGATGATTGATGATTGATGATTGTTGATTGATAATTGATGATTGACGATTGAGTATTGATGATTGATGATTGATGATAGATGATTGATGATTGATGATTGATGATAGATGATTGATGATTGATAATACAGTATTGATGATTGATGGTTGATGATTGATGATTGATGAATGATGACTGATGATTGTTGATTGTTGATTCATGATTGATGATTGCGGATTGATAATTGATGATTGATAATTGATGATTGATGCTTGCTGATTGACGATTGATGATCGATCATTGATCATTGATGATATCTAAATGTTTAGTCATGGCTGTAGATTTATAATTGATTATTGATGATTGATGATTGATGATTGATGATTGATGATTGAGGATCGATGATTGATGATTGATGATTGATGATTGATGATTGACGGTTGATGATTGGTGACTGATGATTGATGATTGATGATTAATTATTGATGATTGATGATTGATGATAGATGATTGATGATTGATGATTGATGATTCATGATAGATGATTGATGAATGATGATTGATGATTGATGATTGATGATTGATGATTGATGATTGATGATTGATGATTGATGATTGATGATTGATGGTTCCTGATTGACGATTGATGATCGATCATTGATCATTGATGATATCTAAATGATGAATCATGGCTGTGGATTTATAATTGATTATTGATGATTGATGATTGATGATTGTTGATTGATGATTGACGATTGATGATTGATGAGTGATGACTGACGATTGATGATTGGTGATTGATGATTGATGATTGTTGATTGATGATTGATGATTGATGATTGATCATTGATGATTGATGATTGATAATTGATGATTGATGATTGATGATTGATGATTGAAGATTGATGCCTGATCAGCGATGATTGATGATTGAAGATTGATGATTGATGAATGATGATTGATGATTGATGATTGATTGTTGATGATTGATGATTGATGATTGATGAGTGATGATTGATGAGTGATGATTGATGATTGATGAGTGATGACTGACGATTGATGATTGGTGATTGATGATTGATGATTGATGATTGATGATTGATAATTGATGATTTATGATTGATGATTGATGATTGATGATTGATGATTGATGATTGATGATTGATGATTGAGGATCGATTATTGATGATTGATGATTGATGATTGAAGATTGAAGATTGATGATTGATGATTGAGGATTGATGATTGATGATTGATGATTGATGATTTATGATTGACGGTGGATGATTGGTGACTGATGATTGATGATTGATGATAGATGATAGATGATTGATGAATGATGATTGATGATTGATGATTGATGATTGATGATTGATGATTGATGATTGATGATTGATGATTGATGATTGATGATTGATGATTGATGATTGATGATTGATGATTGATGATTGATGATTGATGATTGATGATTGATGATTGATGATTGATGATTGCTGATTGACGATTGATGATCGATCATTGATCATTGATGATATCTAAATGTTTAATCATGGCTGTATATTTATAATTGATTATTGATGATTGATGATTGATGATTGAGGATCGATGATTGATGATTGATGATTGATGATTGATGATTGATGATTGATGATTGAGGATCGATGATTGATGATTGATGATTGACGGTTGATGATTGGTGACTGATGATTGATGATTGATGATTAATTATTGATGATTGATGATTGATGATAGATGATTGATGATTGATGATTGATGATTCATGATAGATGATTGATGAATGATGATTGATGATTGATGATTGATGATTGATGATTGATGATTGATGATTGATGATTGATGATTGATGATTGATGATTGATGATTGATGGTTCCTGATTGACGATTGATGATCGATCATTGATCATTGATGATATCTAAATGATGAATTATGGCTGTGGATTTATAATTGATTATTGATGATTGATGATTGATGATTGTTGATTGATGATTGATGATTGATGATTGATGAGTGATGACTGACGATTGATGATTGGTGATTGATGATTGATGATTGTTGATTGATGATTGATGATTGATGATTGATGATTGATGAGTGATGACTGACGATTGATGATTGGTTATTGATGATTGATGATTGTTGATTGATGATTGATGATTGATGATTGATCATTGATGATTGATGATTGAAGATTGATGATTGATGAATGATGATTGATGATTGATGATTGATGATTGATGATTGATGAGTGATGATTGATGAATGATGATTGATGAGTGATGACTGACGATTGTTGATTGGTGATTGATGATTGATGATTGCTGATTGATGATTGATAATTGATGATTGATGATTGATGATTGATGATTGATGATTGATGCTTGATGAGCGATGACTTACGATTAATGATTGATGATTGATGATTGATGATTGATGATTGATGATTGTTGATTGTTGATTGATGATTGAGGATTGATAATTGATGATTGATGATTGATGATTGATGATTTCTGATTGATGATTGATGATGGATCGTTGATGATTGATGATTTCTAAATGATGATTCATGGTAGTGGATTGATAATTGATGATTGATGAATGATGATTGATGATTGTGATGATTGATGATTGTTGATTGATGGTTGATGATTGATGATTGATTATTGATGATTGATAATTGATGATTGATGATTGATGATTGATGATTGATGATTAATGATTGATGAGTGATGATTGATGAGTGATGATTGATGATTGATGATTGATGATTGATGATTGATGATTGATGATTGATGATTGATGATTGATGATTGATGATTGATGATAGATGATTGATGAGTGATGACTGACGATTGTTGATTGGTGAATGATGATTGATGATTGATGATTGATCATTGATGATTGATGATTGATAATTGATGATTGATGATTGATGATTGAGGATTGATGATTGGTGATTGATGATTGATGATTGATGATTGATGATTGATGAGTGATGATTGATGAGTGACGATTGATGATTGATGAGTGATGACTGACGATTGATGATTGGTGATTGATGATTGATGATTGATTATTGATGATTGATAATTGATGATTGATGATTGATGATTGATGATTGATGATTGATGATTGATGATTGATGATTGCTGATTGATGATTGATGATCGATGATTGATGATTGATGATTGATGATTGATGATTGATGATTGATGATTGAAGATTGATGATTGATGCTTGATGAGCGATGTCTGACGATTGATGATTGATTATTAATGATTGATGATTGATGATTGATGATTGATGATTGATGATTGATGATTTATAATTGATGATTGTTGATTGATGGTTGATGATTGATGATTGATGATTGATGATTGAGGATTGATGATTGGTGATTGATGATTGATGATTGATGTTTGATGATTGATGATTGATGATTGATGATTGATGTTTGATGATTGATGATTGATGATTGATGATTGATGATTGATGATTGATGATTGATGATTGATGATTGATGAGTGATGATTGATGATTGTTGATTGATGATTGATGATTGATGATTGATAATTGATGATTGATGGATGATGATTGATGATTGATGATCGATCATTGATCATTGATGATATCTAAATGATGATTCATGGTTGTGGATTGATAATTGATGATTGTTGATTGATGATTAAGGATTGAAGATTGATGATTGATAATTGATGATTGATGATTGATGATTGATGGTTGGTGATTGATGATTGATGATTGATGCTTGATGAGCGATGATTGATGATTGATGATTGTTGATTGTTGATTGATGATTGAGGATTGATAATTGATGATTGATGATTGATGATTGATGATTGATGATTGATGATTGATCATTGCTTATTGACGATTGGTGATTAATCGTCGATGATTGATGATTTCTAAATGATGATTCATGGTAGTGGATTGATAATTGATGATTGATGATTGATGTTTAATGATTGATGATTGTGATGATTGATGATTGATGATTGATGATTGATGATTGCTGATTGATGATTGATGATGGATGATTGATTATTGATGATTGATGAGTGATGATTGTGGATTGATGATTGATGAGTGATGACTGACGATTGATGATTGGTGATTGATGATTGATGATTGTAGATTGATGATTGATGATTGATGATTGATCATTGATGATTGATGATTGCTGATTGATGATTGATGATTGATGATTGATGATTGATGATTGATGATTGATGATTGATGATTGATGATTGATGATTGATGATTGATGATTGATGCCTGATCAGCGATTATTGATGATTGAAGATTGATGATTGATGAATGTTGACTGATGATTGATGATTGATGATTGATGATTGATGAGTGATGATTGATGAGTGATGATTGATGATTGATGAGTGATGACTGACGATTGATGATTGGTGATTGATGATTGATGATTGATTATTGATGATTGATGATTGATGATTGATGATTGACGATTGATGATTGATGCCTGATGAGCGATGACTAACGATTGATGATTGATTATTAATTATTGATCACTGATGATTGATGATTGATGATTGAATATTGATGATTGATGATTGATGATTGATGATTGATGATTGATAATTGATGATTGATGATTGATGATTGATGATTGATGATTGATGATTGATTATTGTTGATTGATGATTGATGATTGATGACTTATGATTGATGATTGATGATTGATGATTGATAATACAGTATTGATGATTGATGATTGATGATTGATGATTGATGATTTATGATTTATGATTGATGATTGATGATTGATGATTGTTGGTTGATGATTGATGATTGATAATTGATGATTGATGATTGATGATTGATGATTGATGATTGATGATTGAGGATTGATGATTGATGATTGATGATTGATGATTGATGATTGATGATTGATGATTGATGATTGATGATTGATGATTGATGATTGATGATTGATGATTGACGGTTGATGATTGGTGACTGATGATTGATGATTGATGATCAATTATTGATGATTGATGATTGATGATAGATGATTGATGATTGATGATTGATGATTGATGATTGATGATTGATGATAGATTATTGATGAATGATGATTGATGATTGATGATTGATGATTGATGATTGATGATTGATGATTGATGATTGATAATTGATGATTGATGATTCATGATTGATGATTGATGATTGATGATTGTTGATTGATGATTGATGATTGATGATTGACGGTTGATGATTGGTGACTGATGATTGATGATTGATGATCAATTATTGATGATTGATGATTGATGATAGATGCTTGATGATTGATGATTGATGATTGATGATTGATGATTGATGATAGATGATTGATGAATGATGATTGATGATTGATGATTGATGATTGATGATTGAGGATTGATAATTGATGATTGATGATTGATGATTGATGATTTCTGATTGATGATTGATAATGGATCGTTGTTGATTGATGATTTCTAAATGATGATTCATGGTAGTTGATTGATAATTGATGATTGATGATTGATGATTGTTGATTGATGGTTGATGATTGATGATTGATGATTGATGATAATAGATGATTGATGATTGATGATTGATGATTGTTGATTGATGATTGATGATTGATGATTGATGATTGATGATTGATGATTGATGATTGATGATTGATGATTGCTATTGATGATTGTGGATTGTTGATTGTTGACTGATGATTGATGATTGTTGGTTGATGGTTGATGATAGATGATTGATAAGTGATGATTGATTATTGATGATTGTTGATTTATATGTGATGATTGATGATTGATGATTCTAAATGGTTGATTGATGATTGATGATTGAGGATATATGATTGAGTATTGATGATTGATGATTGATGATTGATGATTGATGATTGATGATTGGTGATTGATGATTGATGATTGATGATTGATGATTGATGATTGATGATTGATGATTGATGATTGATGACTGATGATTGATAATTGATGATTGATGATTGCTGATTGATTATTGATGTTCGATCATTGCTCATTGATGATATCTAAATGATGATTCATGGTAGTGGATTGATAATTGATGATTGATGATTGATGATTGATGATCGATGATTGATGATTGATAAGTGATGATTGTTGATTGGTGATTGATGATTGAGGTTTGATTATTGATGATTGATGATTGTTGGTTGATGATTGATGGTTGATAATTGATGATTGATGATTGATGATTGATGATTGATGATTGATAATTGATGATTGAAGATCGATTATTGATGATTGATGATTGATGATTGATGATTGATGAGTGATGACTGACGGTTGATGATTGGTGATTGATGATTGATGATTGATGAATGATTATTGATGATTGATGATTGATGATAGATGATTGATGATTGATGATTGATGATTGATGATTGATGATAGATGATTGATGAATGATGATTGATGATTGATGATTGATGATTGATGATTGATGATTGATGATTGATGATTGATGATTGATGATTGATGATTGATGATTGATGATTGATGATTGATGATTGATAATACATGATATATGATTGATGATTGATGATTGATGATTGATCATTGATGGTTTATGATTGATGATTGATGATTGATGATTGATGATTGTGGGTTGATGATTGATGGTTGAAAATTGATGATTGATGATTGATGATTGATGATTGATAATTGATGATTGAAGATCGATTATTGATGATTGATGATTGATGATTGATGATTGAGGATTGATGATTGATGATTGGTGATTGATGATTGATGATTGATGATTGATGATTGATGATTGATGATTGATGATTGATGATTGACGGTGGATGATTGGTGACTGATGATTGATGATAGATGATAGATGATTGATGAATGATAATTGATGATTGATGATTGATGATTGATGATTGATGATTGATGATTGCTGATTGACGATTGATGATCGATCATTGATCATTGATGATATCTAAATGATGAATCATGGCTGTGGATTTATAAATGATTATTGATGATTGATGATTGATGATTGTGGATTGATGATTGATGATTGATGAGTGATGACTGACGATTGATGATTGGTGATTGATGATTGATGATTGTTGATTGATGATTGATGATTGATCATTGATGATTGATGATTGATAATTGATGATTGATGATTGATGATTGATGATTGATGATTGATGATTGATGATTGATGATTGATGATTGATGATTGATGATTGATGATTGATGATTGATGATTGATTATTGATGATTGATGATTGATGATTGATGACTTATGATTGATGATTGATGATTGATGATTGATGATTGATGATTGATAATACAGTATTGATGATTAATGATTGATGATTGATGATTGATGAGTGATGACACACGGTTGATGATTGGTGATTGATGATTGATGAATGATTATTGATGATTGATGATTGATGATAGATGATTGATGATTGATGATTGATAATTGATGATTGATGATTGAAGATTGATGACTGATGAATGTTGACTGATGATTGATGATTGATGAGTGATGATTGATGAGTGATGATTGATGATTGATGAGTGATGACTGACGATTGATGATTGGTGATTGATGATTGATGATTGATGATTAGTGATTGATGATTGATGAGTGATGATTGATGAGTGATGATTGATGATTGATGAGTGATAACTGACGATTGATGATTGGTGATTGATGATTGATGATTGATGATTGCTGATTGATGATTGATGATTGATTATTGATGATTGATGATTGATGATTGATGATTGATGATTGATGCTTGATGAGCGAATACTAACGATTGATGATTGATGATTAATGATTAATCATTGATGATTGATGATTGATCATTGATGGTTGATGATTGATGATTGATGATTGATGATTGATGATTGATAATTGATGATTGATGATTGATGATTGATGATTGATGATTGATGATTGATGATTGATGATTGATGACTTATGATTGATGATTGATGATTGATGCTTGATGATTGATGATTGATAATACAGTATTGATGATTGATGATTTATGATTGATGATTGATGATTTATGATTGATGATTGATGATTGATGATTGATGATTGCTGATTGATGATTGATGATGGATGATTGATGATTGATGATTGATGATTGATGATTGATGATTGATGATAGATGATTGATGAATGATGATTGATGATTAATGATTGATTATTGATGATTGATGATTGATGATTGATGATTGATGATTGATGATTGATGATTGCTGATTGCTGATTGACGATTGATGATCGATCATTGATGATATCTAAATGATGAATCATGGCTGTGGATTTATAATTGATTATTGATGATTGATGATTGATGATTGTGGATTGATGATTGATGATTGATGAGTGATGACTGACGATTGATGATTGGTGATTGATGATTGATGATTGTTGATTGATGATTGGTGATTGATCATTGATGCTTGATGATTGATAATTGATGAGTGATGATTGATGATTGATGATTGATGATTGATGATTGATGATTGATGATTGATGATTGATGATTGATGCCTGATCAGCGATTATTGATGATTGAAGATTGATGATTGATGAATGTTGATTGATGATTGATGATTGAGGAGTGATGATTGATGAATGATGATTGATGATTGATGAGTGATGACTGATGATTGATGATTGGTGATTGATGATTGATGATTGATGATTGATGATTGATGATTGATGATTGATGATTGATGATTGATGATTGATGATTGATGATTGATGATTGATGATTGATGATTGATGATTGATGATTGATGATTGATGATTGATGATTGATGATTGATGATTGATGCTTGATGAGCGATGACTATCGATTGATGATTGATGATTAATGATTGATCATTGATGATTGATGATTGATCATTGATGATTGATAATTGATGATTGATGATTGATGATTGATGATTGATGATTGATGATTGATGATTGAGGATCGATTATTGATGATTGATGATTGATGATTGAAGATTGAAGATTGATGATTGATGATTGAGGATTGATGATTGATGATTGATGATTGATGATTGACGGTGGATGATTGGTGACTGATGATTGATGATTGATGATAGATGATAGATGATTGATGAATGATGATTGATGATTGATGATTGATGATTGATGATTGATGATTGATGATTGATGATTGTTGATTGGTGACTGATGATTGATGATTGATGATTTTATTGATGATTGTTGATTGATGATAGATGATTGATGATTGATGATTGATGATTGATGATTGATGATTGATGATTTCTGATTGGTGATTGATGATGGATCGTTGATGATTGATGATTTCTAAATGATGATTCATGGTAGTGAATTGATAATGGATGATTGATGTTTGATGATTGATGATTGTTGATTGATGGTTGATGATTGATGATTGATGATTGATGATTGATTATTGATGATTGTTGATTGTTGATTGATGATTGATGATTGTTGGTTGATGGTTGAAGATTGATGATTGATGATTGATAAGTGGTGATTGATGATTGATGATTGATGATTTATATGTGATGATTGATGATTGATGATTGTAAATTGTTGATTGATGATTGATGATTGAGAATTGATGATTGAGTATTGATGATTGATGATTGATGATTGGTGATTGATGATTGATGATTGATGATTGATGATTGATGATTGATGATTGATGATTGATGATTGATGATTAATGATTGCTGATTGATGATTGATGTTCGATCATTGCTCATTGATGATATCTAAATGATGATTCATGGTAGTGGATTGATAATTGATGATTGAGGATTGATGATTGATAATTGACGATGGATGATTGAAGATTGATAAGTGATGATTGTTGATTGGTGAATGATGATTGAGGTTTGATGATTGATGATTGATGATTGAAGATTGATGATTGATGATTGATGATTGATGATTGATGTGTGATGACTGACGGTTGATGATTGGTGATTGATAATTGATGATTGATTAATAATTATTGATGATTGATGATTGATGATAGATGATTGATGATTGATGGTTGATGGTTGATGATTGATGATTGATGATAGATGATTGATGAATGATGATTGATGATTGATGGTTGATGATTGATGAGAGATGATTGATGATTGATGACTGATGATTGATGATTGATGATTGATGATTGATGATTGATAATACATGATTGATGATTGACGATTGATGATTGATGATTGATGATTGATGATTGATGATTGATGCTTGATGAGGGATGATTGATGATTGTTGTTTGATGATTGATGATTGATAATTGATGATTGATGATTGATGATTGATGATTGATGATTGATGATTGATGATTGATGATTGATGATTGATGATTGATGATTGATGATTAATGATTGATGATTGATGATTGATGATTGTTGATTGATGATTGATGATTGATGATTGATGATTGATGATTGATGATTGATGATTGATGATTGATGATTTCTGATTGATGATTGATGATTGATGATTGATGATTGATGAGTGATGGTTGATGATTGATGATTGATGATTGATGTTTGATGATTGATGATTGATGATTGATGATTGATGATTGATGATTGATGATTGATGATTGATGATTGATGATTGATGATTGATGATTGATGATTGATGATTGATGATTGATGATTGATGACTGATAATTGATGATTGATGATTGCTGATTGACGATTGATGATCGATCATTGATCATTGATGATATCTAAATGATGAAACATGGCTGTGGATTTGTAATTGATTATTGATGATTGATGATTGATGATTGATGATTGATGATTGATGATTGATGATTAATGATTGATGATTGATGATTGATGATTGTTGATTGATGATTGATGAATGATGATTGATGATTGATGATTGATGATTGATGATTGATGATTGATAATACATGATTGAATTTTGATGATTGATGGTTTATGATTGATGATTGATTATTGATGATTGATGATTGTTGGTTGATGATTGATGATTGATGATTGATGATTGATGATTGATGATTGATGATTGATGACTGATAATTGATGATTGATGATTGCTGATTGACGATTGATGATCGATCATTGATCATTGATGATATCTAAATGATGAAACATGGCTGTGGATTTGTAATTGATTATTGATGATTGATGATTGATGATTGATGATTGATGATTGATGATTGATAATTGATGGTTGATGATTGATGATTGATGATTGATGATTGATGATTGATGATTGATGATTGATGATTGATGATTGATGATTGTGATGATTGATGATTGATGATTGTTGATTGATGGTTGATGATTGATAATTGATGATTGATGATTGATGATTGATGATTGATGATTGATGATTCATGTTTGATGATTGATGATTGATGATCGATGATTGATGATTGATGATTGATGATCGATGATTGATGATTGATGATTGATGATTGATGACTGATGATTGATGATTGATGATTGATGATTGTGGATTGATGATTGATGATTGATGATTGATGATAGATGATTGATGATTGATGATTGATGATTGTGATGATTGATGATTGATGATTGTTGATTGATGGTTGATGATTGATGATTGATGATTGATGATTGATGATTGATGATTGATGATTGATGATTGATGATTGATGATTGATGACTGATAATTGATGATTGATGATTGCTGATTGACGATTGATGATCGATCATTGATCATTGATGATATCTAAATGATGAAACATGGCTGTGGATTTGTAATTGATTATTGATGATTGATGATTGATGATTGATGATTGATGATTGATGATTGATGATTGATGATTGATGATTGATGATTGGTGATTTCTGATTGATGATTGATGATTGATGATTGATGATTGATGAGTGATGATTGATGATTGATGATTGATGATTGATGTTTGATGATTGATGATTGATGATTGATGATTGATGATTGATGATTGATGATTGATGATTGATGATTGATGATTGATGATTGATGATTGATGATTGATGATTGATGATTGATGATTGATGATTGATGATTGATGATTGATGATTGATGATTGATGACTGATAATTGATGATTGATGATTGCTGATTGACGATTGATGATCGATCATTGATCATTGATGATATCTAAATGATGAAACATGGCTGTGGATTTGTAATTGATTACTGATGATTGATGATTGATGATTGATGATTGATGATTGATAATTGATGGTTGATGATTGATGATTGATGATTGATGATTGATGATTGATGATTGATGATTGATGATTGATGATTGATGATTGATGATTGATGATTGATGGTTGATGATTGATGATTGTGATGATTGATGATTGATGATTGTTGATTGATGGTTGATGATTGATGATTGATGATTGATGATTGATGATTGATGATTGATGATTGATGATTGATGATTGATGATTGATGATTGATGACTGATAATTGATGATTGATGATTGCTGATTGACGATTGATGATCGATCATTGATCATTGATGATATCTAAATGATGAAACATGGCTGTGGATTTGTAATTGATTATTGATGATTGATGATTGATGATTGATGATTGATGATTGATGATTGATGATTGATGATTGATGATTGATGATTGATGATTTCTGATTGATGATTGATGATTGATGATTGATGATTGATGAGTGATGGTTGATGATTGATGATTGATGATTGATGTTTGATGATTGATGATTGATGATTGATGATTGATGATTGATGATTGATGATTGATGATTGATGATTGATGATTGATGATTGATGATTGATGATTGATGATTGATGATTGATGATTGATGATTGATGATTGATGATTGATGATTGATGACTGATAATTGATGATTGATGATTGCTGATTGATGATTGATGATCGATCATTGATCATTGATGATATCTAAATGATGAAACATGGCTGTGGATTTGTAATTGATTATTGATGATTGATGATTGATGATTGATGATTGATAATTGATGGTTGATGATTGATGATTGATGATTGATGATTGATGATTGATGATTGATGATTGATGATTGATGATTGATGATTGATGATTGTGATGATTGATGATTGATGATTGTTGATTGATGGTTGATGATTGATAATTGATGATTGATGATTGATGATTGATGATTGATGATTGATGATTCATGTTTGATGATTGATGATTGATGATCGATGATTGATGATTGATGATTGATGATCGATGATTGATGATTGATGATTGATGATTGATGATTGATGACTGATGATTGATGATTGATGATTGATGATTGTGGATTGATGATTGATGATTGATGATTGATGATAGATGATAGATGATTGATGAATGATGATTGATGATTGATGATTGATGATTGATGATTGATGATTGATGATAGATGATTGATGATTATTGGTTGATGATTGATGATTGTGGATTGATGATTGATGATTGATGATTGATGATTGATGATTGATGATAGATGATTGATGAATGATGATTGATGATTGATGATTGATGATTGATGATTGATGATTGATGATTGATGATTGATGATTGATGATTGATGATTGATGAGTGATAATACATGATTTAAATTTGATGATTGATGGTATATGATTGATGATTGGTGATTGATGATTGATGATTGTTGGTTGATGATTGATGATTGATAATTGATAATTGATAATTGATGATTGATGATTGATGATTGATGATTGATGATTGATGATTGAGGATCGATGATTGATGATTGATGATTGTGATGATTGATGATTGATTATTGTTGATTGATGGTTGAAGATTGATGATTGATGATTGATGATTGATGACTGATGATTGATGATTGATGATTGATGATTGATGATTGATGATTGATTATTGATGATTGATGATTGATGATTGATGACTTATGATTGATGATTGATGATTGATGATTGATGATTGATGATTGATGATTGATGATTGATGATTGATAATACAGTATTGATGATTGATGATTGATGATTGATGATTGATGAGTGATGACTGACGGTTGATGATTGGTGATTGATGATTGATGATTGATGAATGATTATTGATGATTGATGATTGTTGATAGATGATTGATGATTGATGACTGATCACTGATGATTGATGATTGATGATTGAAGATTGATGACTGATGAATGTTGACTGATGATTGATGATTGATGAGTGATGATTGATGAGTGATGATTGATGATTGCTGAGTGATGACTGACGATTGATGATTGGTGATTGATGATTGATGATTGATGATTAATGATTGATGATTGATGAGTGATGATTGATGAGTGATGATTGATGATTGATGAGTGATGACTGACGATTGATGATTGGTGATTGATGATTGATGATTGCTGATTGATGATTGATGATTGATGATTGATGATTGATGATTGATGATTGATGATTGATGATTGATGATTGATGCTTGATGAGCGATGACTAACGATTGATGATTGATGATTAATGATTAATCATTGATGATTGATGATTGATCATTGATGGTTGATGATTGATGATTGATGATTGATGATTGATGATTGATAATTGATGATTGATGATTGATGATTGATTATTGATGATTGATGATTGATGATTGATGACTTATGATTGATGATTGATGATTGATGCTTGATGATTGATGATTGATAATACAGTATTGATGATTGATGATTGATGATTGATGATTGATGATTTATGATTGATGATTGATGATTGATGATTGATGATTGCTGATTGATGATTGATGATGGATGATTGATGATTGATGATTGATGATTGATGATTGATGATTGATGATTGATGATTGATGATAGATGATTGATGAATGATGATTGATGATTAATGATTGATTATTGATGATTGATGATTGATGATTGATGATTGATGATTGATGATAGATGATTGATGATTGATGATTGCTGATTGACGATTGATGATCGACCATTGATGATATCTAAATGATGAATCATGGCTGTGGATTTATAATTGATTATTGATTATTGATGATTGATGATTGTGGATTGATGATTGATGATTGATGAGTGATGACTGACGATTGATGATTGGTGATTGATGATTGATGATTGTTGATTGATGATTGATGATTGATCATTGATGCTTGATGATTGATAATTGATGAGTGATGATTGATGATTGATGATTGATGATTGATGATTGATGATTGATGATTGATGATTGATGCCTGATCAGCGATTATTGATGATTTAAGATTGATGATTGATGAATGTTGATTGATGATTGAGGAGTGATGATTGATGAATGATGATTGATGATTGATGAGTGATGACTGACGATTGATGATTGGTGATTGATGATTGATGATTGATGATTGATGATTGATGATTGATGATTGATGATTGATGATTTATGATTGATGATTGATGATTGATGATTGATGATTGATGATTGATGATTGATGATTGATGATTGATGATTGATGATTGATGATTGATGATTGATGCTTGATGAGCGATGACTATCGATTGATGATTGATGATTAATGATTGATCATTGATGATTGATGATTGATCATTGATGATTGATAATTGATGATTGATGATTGATGATTGATGATTGATGATTGATGATTGATGATTGATGATTGAGGATCGATTATTGATGATTGATGATTGATGATTGAAGATTGAAGATTGATGATTGATGATTGAGGATTGATGATTGATGATTGATGATTGATGATTGATGATTGATGATTGATGATTGATGATTGATGATTGACGATGGATGATTGGTGACTGATGATTGATGATTGACGATAGATGATAGATGATTGATGAATGATGATTGATGATTGATGATTGATGATTGATGATTGATGATTGATGATTGATGATTGATGATTGATGATTGATGATTGATGATTGATGATTGATGATTGATGATTGATGATTGATGATTGATGATTGATGATTGATGATTGATGATTGATGATTGATGATTGATGATTGATGATTGATGATTGTTGATTGGTGACTGATGATTGATGATTGATGATTTTATTGATGATTGATGATAGATGATTGATGATTGATGATTGATGATTGATGATTGATGATTGATGATTTCTGATTGATGATTGATGATGGATCGTTGATGATTGATGATTTCTAAATGATGATTCATGGCAATGGATTGATAATGGATGATTGATGATTGATGATTGATGATTGTTGATTGATGGTTGATGATTGATGATTGATGATTGATCATTGATGATTGATGATTGAAGATTGATTATTGATGATTGTTGATTGTTGATTGATGATTGATGATTGTTGGTTGATGGTTGAAGATTGATGATTGATGATTGATAAGTGATGATTGATGATTGATGATTGATGATTTATATGTGATGATTGATGATTGATGATTGTAAATTGTTGATTGATGATTGATGATTGAGAATTGATGATTGAGTATTGATGATTGATGATTGATGATTGATGATTGATGATTGGTGATTGATGATTGATGATTGATGATTGATGATTGATGATTGATGATTGATGATTGATGATTGATGATTGATGATTGATGATTAATGATTGCTGATTGATGATTGATGTTCGATCATTGCTCATTGATGATATCTAAATGATGATTCATGGTAGTGGATTGATAATTGATGATTGAGGATTGATGATTGATAATTGACGATGGATGATTGAAGATTGATAAGTGATGATTGTTGATTGGTGAATGATGATTGAGGTTTGATGATTGATGATTGATGATTGAAGATTGATGATTGATGATTGATGATTGATGTGTGATGACTGACGGTTGATGATTGGTGATTGATAATTGATGATTGATGAATAATTATTGATGATTGATGATTGATGATAGATGATTGATGATTGATGGTTGATGATTGATGATTGATGATAGATGATTGATGAATGATGATTGATGATTGATGGTTGATGATTGATGAGAGATGATTGATGATTGATGACTGATGATTGATGATTGATGATTGATGATTGATGATTGATGATTGATGATTGATGATTGATAATACATGATTGATGATTGACGATTGATGATTGATGATTGATGATTGATGATTGATGATTGATGATTGATGATTGATGCTTGATGAGGGATGAGGGATGATTGATGATTGTTGTTTGATGATTAATGATTGATAATTGATGATTGATGATTGATGATTGATGATTGATGATTGATGATTGATGATTGATGATTGATGATTGATGATTAATGATTGATGATTGATGATTGATGATTGATGATTTATGATTGATGATTGATGATTGATGATTGATGATTGATGATTGATGATTGATGATTGATGATTGATGATTGATGATTGATGATTTCTGATTGATGATTTCTGATTGATGATTGATGATTGATGATTGATGATTGATGATTGATGATTGATGATTGATGAGTGATGGTTGATGATTGATGATTGATGATTGATGATTGATGATTGATGATTGATGATTGATGATTGATGATTGATGATTAATGATTGCTGATTGATGATTGATGATTGATGATTGATGATTGATGATTGATGATTGATGACTGATAATTGATGATTGATGATTGCTGATTGACGATTGATGATCGATCATTGATCATTGATGATATCTAAATGATGAATCATGGCTGTGGATTTGTAATTGATTATTGATGATTGATGATTGATGATTGATGATTGATGATTGTTGATTGATGATCGATGATTGATGAATGATGATTGATGATTGATGATTGATGATTGATAATACATGATTGAATTTTGATGATTGATGGTTTATGATTGATGATTGATTATTGATGATTGATAATTGTTGGTTGATGATTGATGATTGATAATTGATGATTGATGATTGATGATTGATGATTGATGATTGATGATTGATGATTGATGATTGATGATTGAGGATCGATGATTGATGATTGATGATTGATGATTGTGATGATTGATGATTGATGATTGTTGATTGATGGTTGATGATTGATAATTGATGATTGATGATTGATGATTGATGATTGATGATTGATGATTGATGATTCATGTTTGATGATTGATGATTGATGATCGATGATTGATGATTGATGATTGATGATCGATGATTGATGATTGATGATTGATGATTGATGACTGATGACTGATGATTGATGATTGATGATTGTGGATTGATGATTGATGATTGATGATTGATGATTGATGATAGATGATAGATGATAGATGATTGATGAATGATGATTGATGATTGATGATTGATGATTGATGGTTTATGATTGATGATTGTTGGTTGATGATTGATGATTGTGGATTGATGATTGATGATTGATGATTGATGATAGATGATTGATGAATGATGATTGATGATTGATGATTGATGATTGATGATTGATGATTGATGATTGATGATTGATGATTGATGATTGATGATTGATGATTGATGATTGATGATTGATGATTGATGATTGATGATTGATGATAGATGATTGATGATTGATAATACATGATTGAAATTTGATGATTGATGATTGATGGTATATGATTGATGATTGATGATTGATGATTGATGATTGTTGGTTGATGATTGATGATTGATAATTGAGAATTGATAATTGATGATTGATGATTGATGATTGATGATTGAGGATCGATGATTGATGATTGATGATTGTGATGATTGATGATTGATTATTGTTGATTGATGGTTGATGATTGATGATTGATGATTGATGATTGATGATTGATGATTAATGATTGATAATTGAGGATTGATGATTGTGATGATTGATGATTGATGATTGTTGATTGATGGTTGATGATTGATGATTGATGATTGATGATTGATGATTGATGATTGATGATTGATGATTGATGATTGATGATTGATGATTGATGATTGAAAATTGTCGATTGTTGATTGATGATTGATGATTGTTGGTTGATGGTTGATGATTGATGATTGATAATTGATGATTGATAAGTGATGATTGATGATGGATGATTGATGATTGTTGATTTATACGTGATGATTGATGATTGTAAATTGTTGATTGATGATTGATGATTGAGGATTGATGATTGAGTATTGATGATTGATGATTGTTGATTGTTGATTGATGATTGATGATAGAGGATTGATAATTGATGATTGATGATTGATGATTGATGATTGATGATTTCTGATTAATGATTGATGATGGATCGTTGATGATTGATGATTTCTAAATGATGATTCATGGTAGTGGATTGATAATTGATGATTGATGATTGATGATTGATGATTGATGATTGATGATAGATGATTGATGAATGATGATTGATGATTGATGATTGATGGTTGATGGTTTATGATTGATGATTAGTGGTTGATGATTGATGATTGATAATTGATGATTGATGATTGATGATTGATGATTCATGTTTGATGATCGATGATTGATGATTGATGATTGATGATTGAGGATCGATGATTGATGATTGATGATTGTGATGATTGATGATTGATGATTGTTGATTGATGGTTGATGATTGATAATTGATGATTGATGATTGATGATTGATGATTGATGATTGATGATTGATGATTCATGTTTGATGATTGATGATTGATGATTGATGATTGATGATTGATGATTGATGATTGATGATTGATGATTGATGATTGATGATTGATGATTGCTGATTGATGATTGATGATTTATTATTGATGATTGATGATTGATGGTTGTTGATTGCTGATTGATGACTGATGATTGATGATTGATGATTGACGATTGATGATTAATGAGTGATGATTGATGATTGATGATTGGTGATTGATGATTGATGATTGATGATTGATGATTGATGATTGGTGATTGATGATTGATGAATGTTGATCGATGATTGATGATTAATGGTTGATGATTGATAATTGATGATTGATGAATCATGATTCATGATTGATGATTGATGATTGATGATTGATGATTGATAATTGATGATTAATGATTGATGATTGATGATTGATGACTAATGATTAATGAATGATGATTGATGATTGATGATTGATGATTGATGATTGATGATTGATGATTGATGATTGCTGATTGATGATTGATGATTGATGATCGGTCATTGATCATTGATGATTCATGGTTGTGGATTGTTAATTGACAATTGATGATTAATGATTGATGATTGATGATTGATTACGGATGATTGATGAATGTGATTGATGATTGATGATTGATGATTAAGGATTGATGATTGATGATTGAAGATTGAAGATTGATGATTTATGATTGATGATAGAGGATTGATAATTGATGATTGATGATTGATGATTGATGATTTCTGATTAATGATTGATGATGGATCGTTGATGATTGATGATTTCTAAATGATGATTCATGGTAGTGGATTGATAATTGATGATTGATGATTGATGATTGATGATTGATGATAGATGATTGATGAATGATGATTGATGATTGATGATTGATGGTTGATGGTTTATGATTGATGATTAGTGGTTGATGATTGATAATTGATGATTGATGATTGATGATTGATGATTGATGATTCATGTTTGATGATCGATGATTGATGATTGATGATTGATGATTGAGGATCGATGATTGATGATTGATGATTGTGATGATTGATGATTGATGATTGTTGATTGATGGTTGATGATTGATAATTGATGATTGATGATTGATGATTGATGATTGATGATTGATGATTGATGATTCATGTTTGATGATTGATGATTGATGATTGATGATTGATGATTGATGATTGATGATTGATGATTGATGATTGATGATTGATGATTGATGATTGATGATTGATGATTGATGATTGATGATTGATGATTGCTGATTGATGATTGATGATTTATTATTGATGATTGATGATTGATGGTTGTTGATTGCTGATTGATGACTGATGATTGATGATTGATGATTGACGATTGATGATTAATGAGTGATGATTGATGATTGATGATTGGTGATTGATGATTGATGATTGATGATTGATGATTGATGATTGGTGATTGATGATTGATGAATGTTGATCGATGATTGATGATTAATGGTTGATGATTGATAATTGATGATTGATGAATCATGATTCATGATTGATGATTGATGATTGATGATTGATGATTGATGATTGATGATTGATAATTGATGATTAATGATTGATGATTGATGATTGATGACTAATGATTAATGAATGATGATTGATGATTGATGATTGATGATTGATGATTGATGATTGATGATTGATGATTGATGATTGCTGATTGATGATTGATGATTGATGATCGGTCATTGATCATTGATGATTCATGGTTGTGGATTGTTAATTGACAATTGATGATTAATGATTGATGATTGATGATTGATTACGGATGATTGATGAATGTGATTGATGATTGATGATTGATGATTAAGGATTGATGATTGATGATTGAAGATTGAAGATTGATGATTTATGATTGATGATTGATAATTGATGATTGATGATTGATGATTGTTGATTGATGATTGATGATTGTTGGTTGATGGTTGAAGATTGATGATTGATGATTGATAAGTGATGATTGATGATTGATGATTTATATGTGATGATTGATGATTGATGATTGTAAATTGTTGATTGATGATTGATGATTGAGAATTGATGATTGAGTATTGATGATTGATGATTGATGATTGATGATTGATGATTGGTGATTGATGATTGATGATTGATGATTGATGATTGATGATTGATGATTGATGATTGATGATTGATGATTAATGATTGCTGATTGATGATTGATGTTCGATCATTGCTCATTGATGATATCTAAATGATGATTCATGGTAGTGGATTGATAATTGATGATTGAGGATTGATGATTGATAATTGACGATGGATGATTGAAGATTGATAAGTGATGATTGTTGATTGGTGAATGATGATTGAGTTTTGATGATTGATGATTGATGATTGATGATTGAAGATTGATGATTGATGATTGATGATTGATGATTGATGTGTGATGACTGACGGTTGATGATTGGTGATTGATAATTGATGATTGATGAATAATTATTGATGATTGATGATTGATGATAGATGATTGATGATTGATGGTTGATGATTGATGATTGATGATAGATGATTGATGAATGATGATTGATGATTGATGGTTGATGATTGATGAGAGATGATTGATGATTGATGACTGATGATTGATGATTGATGATTGATGATTGATGATTGATGATTGATGATTGATAATACATGATTGATGATTGACGATTGATGATTGATGATTGATGATTGATGATTGATGATTGATGATTGATGATTGATGATTGATGCTTGATGAGGGATGATTGATGATTGTTGTTTGATGATTGATGATTGATAATTGATGATTGATGATTGATGATTGATGATTGATGATTGATGATTGATGATTGATGATTGATGATTGATGATTAATGATTGATGATTGATGATTGATGATTGTTGATTGATGATTGATGATTGATGATTGATGATTGATGATTGATGATTGATGATTGATGATTGATGATTGATGATTTCTGATTGATGATTTCTGATTGATGATTGATGATTGATGATTGATGATTGATGATTGATGATTGATGATTGATAAGTGATGGTTGATGATTGATGATTGATGATTGATGATTGATGATTGATGATTGATGATTGATGATTGATGATTGATGATTAATGATTGATGATTGATGATTGATGATTGATGATTGATGATTGATGATTGATGATTGATGACTGATAATTGATGATTGATGATTGCTGATTGACGATTGATGATCGATCATTGATCATTGATGATATCTAAATGATGAATCATGGCTGTGGATTTGTAATTGATTATTGATGATTGATGATTGATGATTGATGATTGTTGATTGATGATCGATGATTGATGAATGATGATTGATGATTGATGATTGATGATTGATAATACATGATTGAATTTTGATGATTGATGGTTTATGATTGATGATTGATTATTGATGATTGATAATTGTTGGTTGATGATTGATGATTGATAATTGATGATTGATGATTGATGATTGATGATTGATGATTGATGATTGATGATTGATGATTGATGATTGAGGATCGATGATTGATGATTGATGATTGATGATTGTGATGATTGATGATTGATGATTGTTGATTGATGGTTGATGATTGATAATTGATGATTGATGATTGATGATTGATGATTGATGATTGATGATTGATGATTCATGTTTGATGATTGATGATTGATGATCGATGATTGATGATTGATGATTGATGATCGATGATTGATGATTGATGATTGATGATTGATGACTGATGATTGATGATTGATGATTGATGATTGTGGATTGATGATTGATGATTGATGATTGATGATAGATGATAGATGATTGATGAATGATGATTGATGATTGATGATTGATGATTGATGGTTTATGATTGATGATTGTTGGTTGATGATTGATGATTGTGGATTGATGATTGATGATTGATGATTGATGATTGATGATTGATGATAGATGATTGATGAATGATGATTGATGATTGATGATTGATGATTGATGATTGATGATTGATGATTGATGATTGATGATTGATGATTGATGATTGATGATTGATGATTGATGATTGATGATTGATAATACATGATTGAAATTTGATGATTGATGGTATATGATTGATGATTGATGATTGATGATTGTTGGTTGATGATTGATGATTGATAATTGAGAATTGATAATTGATGATTGATGATTGATGATTGATGATTGATGATTGAGGATCGATGATTGATGATTGATGATTGTGATGATTGATGATTGATTATTGTTGATTGATGGTTGATGATTGATGATTGATGATTGATGATTGATGATTGATGATTAATGATTGATAATTGACGATTGATGATTGTGATGATTGATGATTGTTGATTGATGGTTGATGATTGATGATTGATGATTGATGATTGATGATTGATGATTGATGATTGAAAATTGTCGATTGTTGATTGATGATTGATGATTGTTGGTTGATGGTTGATGATTGATGATTGATAATTGATGATTGATAAGTGATGATTGATGATGGATGATTGATGATTGTTGATTTATACGTGATGATTGATGATTGATGATTGTAAATTGTTGATTGATGATTGATGATTGAGGATTGATGATTGAGTATTGATGATTGATGATTGTTGATTGTTGATTGATGATTGATGATAGAGGATTGATAATTGATGATTGATGATTGATGATTGATGATTGATGATTTCTGATTAATGATTGATGATGGATCGTTGATGATTGATGATTTCTAAATGATGATTCATGGTAGTGGATTGATAATTGATGATTGATGATTGATGATTGATGATTGATGATTGATGATTGATGATAGATGATTGATGAATGATGATTGATGATTGATGATTGATGGTTGATGGTTTATGATTGATGATTAGTGGTTGATGATTGATGATTGATAATTGATGATTGATGATTGATGATTGATGATTCATGTTTGATGATCGATGATTGATGATTGATGATTGATGATTGAGGATCGATGATTGATGATTGATGATTGTGATGATTGATGATTGATGATTGTTGATTGATGGTTGATGATTGATAATTGATGATTGATGATTGATGATTGATGATTGATGATTGATGATTGATGATTCATGTTTGATGATTGATGATTGATGATTGATGATACATGATTGATGATTGATGATTGATGATTGATGATTGATGATTGATGATTGATGATTGATGATTGCTGATTGATGATTGATGATTTATTATTGATGATTGATGATTGATGGTTGTTGATTGCTGATTGATGACTGATGATTGATGATTGATGATTGACGATTGATGATTAATGAGTGATGATTGATGATTGATGATTGGTGATTGATGATTGATGATTGATGATTGATGATTGATGATTGGTGATTGATGATTGATGAATGTTGATCGATGATTGATGATTAATGGTTGATGATTGATAATTGATGATTGATGAATCATGATTCATGATTGATGATTGATGATTGATGATTGATGATTGATGATTGATGATTGATGATTGATAATTGATGATTAATGATTGATGATTGATGATTGATGACTAATGATTAATGAATGATGATTGATGATTGATGATTGATGATTGATGATTGATGATTGATGATTGATGATTGCTGATTGATGATTGATGATTGATGATCGGTCATTGATCATTGATGATTCATGGTTGTGGATTGTTAATTGACAATTGATGATTAATGATTGATGATTGATGATTGATTACGGATGATTGATGAATGTGATTGATGATTGATGATTGATGATTAAGGATTGATGATTGATGATTGAAGATTGAAGATTGATGATTTATGATTGATGATTGATGATTGATAATTGATGATTGATGATTGATGATTGATGATTGATGATTGATGATTGATGATTGATGATTGATGATTGATGGTTGATGATTGATGATTGATGAATGATGATTGATGATTGATGATTGATGATTGATAATTGATAATTGATGATTGATGATTGATGATTGATGATTGATAATTGATGATTGATGATTGATGAATGTAGATTGATGATTGATGATTGATGGTTGATGATTGATGATTGAAGATTGATGATTGATGATTGATGATTGATAATTGATGATTGCTGATTGATGATTGATGATTGATTATTGATGATTGATGGTTGATGATTGATGATTGATGATTGATTATTGATGATCGATGATTGATGACTGATGATTGATGATTGAAGGTAAATCATTGATGATTGATGATAGATAATTGGTGATTGATGATTGATGATTAATGACTGATGATTGATGATTGATGATTGAAGATTGAAGATTGATGATTTATGATTGATGATTGATGATTGATAATTGATGATTGATGATTGATGATTGATGATTGATTATTGATTATTGATGATTGATGATTGATGATTGATGATTGATGATTGATGATTAATGAGTGATGATTGATGATTGATGATTGATGATTGATGATTGATGATTGATGATTGATGATTGATGATAGATAATTGATGATTGATGATTGATGATTGATGAATGTAGATTGATGATTGATGATTGATGGTTGATGATTGATGATTGAAGATTGATGATTGATGATTGATGATTGATAATTGATGATTGCTGATTGATGATTGATGATTGATTATTGATGATTGATGATTGATGATTGATGATTGATGATTGATGATTGATGATTGATGATTGATGATTGATGATTGATTATTGATGATTGATGATTGATGATTGATGATTGATGATTGATGATTAATGATTGTTGATTGATGATTGATGATTGATGATTGATGATTGATGATTGATGATTGATGATTGAAGATTGATGATTGATGATTGCTGATTGATGATTGATGATTGATGATGTGTGATTGATGATTGATGATTGATGATTGATAATTGATGATTGATGATTGATGATTGATGAACGTAGATTGATGATTGATGATTGATGATTGATGATTGATGATTGATGATTGATGATTGATGATTGATGATTGATAATTGATGATTGCTGATTGATGATTGATGATTGATTATTGATGATTGATGATTGATGATTGATGATTGATGATTGATTATTGATGATCGATGATTGATAACTGATGATTGATGATTGAAGGTAAATGATTGATGATTGATGATAGATAATTGGTGATTGATAATTGATGATTAATGACTGATGATTGATGATTGATTATTGATTATTGATGATTGATGATTGATGATTGATGATTGATGATTGATGATTGATGATTGATTATTGATGATTGATGATTGATGATTGATGATTGATGATTAATGATTAATGATTGATGATTGATGATTGATGATTGATGATTGATGATTGATGATTGATGATTGATGATTGATGATTGATGATTGATGATTGAAGATTGATGATTGATGATTGCTGATTGATGATTGATGATTGATGATTTGTGATTGATGATTGATGATTGATGATTGATAATTGATGATTGATGATTGATGAATGTAGATTGATGATTGATGATTGATGATTGATGATTGATGATTGATAATTGATGATTGCTGATTGATGATTGATGATTGATTATTGATGATTGATGATTGATGATTGATGATTGATGATTGATGATTGATGATTGATTATTGATGATTGATGATTGATGATTGATGATTGATGATTGATGATTGATGATTGATGATTGATGATTGATGATTGATGACTGTTGATTGATGATTGATGATTGATGATTGATGATTGATAATTGATGATTGATGATTGATGATTGATAATTGATGATTGATGATTGATGATTGATGATTGATGAATGTAGATTGATGATTGATGATTGATGGTTGATGATTGATGATTGAAGATTGATGATTGATGATTGATGATTGATAATTGATGATTGCTGATTGATGATTGATGATTGATTATTGATGATTGATGATTGATGATTGATGATTGATGATTGATGATTGATGATTGATGATTGATGATTGGTTATTGATGATCGATGATTGATGACTGATGATTGATGATTGAAGGTAAATCATTGATGATTGATGATAGATAATTGGTGATTGATGATTGATGATTAATGACTGATGATTGATGATTGATGATTGAAGATTGAAGATCGATGATTTATGATTGATGATAGATGATTGATAATTGATGATTGATGATAGATGATTGATGATTGATTATTGATTATTGATGATTGATGATTGATGATTGATGATTGATGATTGATGATTGATGATTGATGATTGATGATTGATGATTGATAATTGATGATTGATGGTTGATGAACGTAGATTGATGATTGATGATTGATGGTTGATGATTGATGATTGAAGATTGATGATTGATGATTGATGATTGATAATTGATGATTGCTGATTGATGATTGATGATTGATTATTGATGATTGATGATTGATGATTGATTATTGATGATTGATGATTGATGATTGATGATTGATGATTGATGATTGATGATTAATGATTGTTGATTGATGATTGATGATTGATGATTGATGATTGATGAATGCTGATTGATGATTGATGATTGATGATTTGTGATTGATGATTTATGATTGATGATTGATGATTGATGATTGATGATTGATGCTTGATGATTGATGATTGATGATTGATAATTGATGATTGATGATTGATGAATGTAGATTGATGATTGATGATTGATGATTGATGATTGATGATTGATGATTGATGATTGATAATTGATGATTGATAATTGATGATTGCTGATTGATGATTGATGATTGATTATTGATGATTGATGATTGATGATTTATGATTGATGATTAATGATTGATGATTGATGATTGATGATTGATGATTGATGATTGATGATTGATGATTGATGATTGCTGATTGATGATTGATGATCGATCATTGATGATTCATGGTTGTGGATTGATAATTGATAATTGATAATTGATGATTGATAATTGATGATTGATTATTGATGATCGTTCAATGATCATTGGTGATTCATGGTTGTGGATTGATAATTGATAATTGATGATTGATGATTGGTGATTGATGATTGATGAATGCTAATTGATTATTGATGATTGATGATTGATGATTGCTGATTGATGATTGATGATTGATAATTGATGGTTGATGAAGGATGATTGAGGATTGATGATTGATGATTGATGATTGATGATTGGTGATTGATGATTGATGATTGATGACTGATGATTGATGATTGATTATTGATGATTGATGATTGATGATTGATGATTGATGATTGATGATTGATGACTGTTGATTGATGATTGATGATTGATGATTGATGATTGATTATTGATGATTGATGATTGATGATTGATGATTGATGACTGATGATTGATGATTGATGATTGATGATTGATGATTGATGATTGATGATTGATGATTAATGATTGATGATTGATGATTGATGATTGATGATTGGTGATTGATTATTGATGATTGATGATTGATGATTGATGATTGATGATTGATGATTTATGATTGATGATTGATGATTGATGATTGATGATTGATGATTGATGATTGATGATTGATGATTGATGATTGATGATTGATGATTGATGATTGATGATTGATGATTGATGATTGATGATTGATGATTGATGATTGATGATTGATGATTGATGATTGATGATTGATGATTGCTGATTGATGATTGATGATTTATTATTGATGATTGATGGTTGATGGTTGTTGATTGTTGATTGATGATTGATGATTGATGACGATGATTGACGATTGATGATTAATGAGTGATGATTGATGATTGATGATTGATGATTGGTGATTGATGATTGATGATTGATGATTGATGATTGATGAAGGATGATTGATGATTGATGATTGATGATTGATGATTGACGATTGATGATTGATGATTGATGATTGATGATTGAGGATTGATGATTGACGAATGATGATTGATGATTGATGATTGATGATTGATGATTGATGATTGATGATTGATGATTGATGATTGATGATTGATGATTGATAATTGATGATTGCTGATTGATGATTGATGATTGATGATTGATGATTGATGTTTGCTGATTGATGATTGATGATTGATGATTGATGATTGATGATTGATGATTGATGATTGATGATTGATGATTGATTATTGATGATTGATGATTGTGATGATTGATGATTGATGATTGTTGATTGATGGTTGATGATTGATGATTGATGATTGATGACTTATGATTGATGATTGATGATTGATGATTGATGATTGATGATTGATGATTGATGATTGATGATTGATGATTGATGATTGATGATTGATGATTGATGATTGATGATTGATGATTGATGATTGACGATTGACAATTGATGATTGATGATTGATGATTGATGATTGATGATTGATGATTGATGATTGACGATTGACGATTGATGATTAAGGAGTGATGATTGATGATTGATGATTGATGATTGGTGATTGATGATTGATGATTGATGATTGATGATTGATGATTGATGATTGATGATTGCTGATTGATGATTGATGATTGATGATTGATAATTGATGATTGATGATTGATGATTGATGATTGATGATTGATGATTGATGATTGATGATTGATGATTGACGATTGATGATTAATGAGTGATTATTGATGATTGATGATTGATGATTGATAATTGATGATTGCTGATTGATGATTGATGATTGATGATTGATGATTGATGATTGATGATTGATGATTAATGATTGATGATTGAAGATTGATGATTGATAATTGATGATTGATGATTGATGATTGATGATCGATGATTGATGATTGATGATTGATGATTGATGATTGATGATTGATGATTGATGATTGATGATTGATGATTGATGATTTTTGATTGATGATTGATGATTGATGATTGATGATTGATGATTGATGATTGATGACTGATGATTGATGATTGATGATTGATGATTGATGATTGATGATTGATGATTGATGATTGATGATTGATGATTGATGATTGATGATTGATGATTGATGATTGATGATTGATGATTGATGATTGATGATTGATGATTGAAGATTGATGATTGATAATTCCTGATTGATGATTGATGAATGATGATTGATGATTGATGATTGAGGATGGAAGATATATGATTGATGATAGATAATTGATGATTGATGATTGATAAATGATGGATGATGATTGAGGATTGATGATTGATGATTGATGATCGATGATTGATGATTGAAGATTGATGATTGATGATTGATGATTGATGATTGATGAATTCTGATTGATGATTGATGATTGATAAATGATGGTTGGTGATAAATAATTGAGGATTGATGATTGATGATTGATGATTGATGATTGATGATTGATGATTGATGATTGAATATTGAGGATTGATGATTGATGATTGATGATTGATGATTGATGATTGATGATTGATGATTGATGATTGATGATTGATGATTGATGATTGATGATTGATGATTGATGATTGATGATTGATGATTGATGATTGATGATTGATGATTGATGATTGAGGATTGATGATTGATGACTGATGATTGGTGATTAATGATTGATGGTTGTCGGTTGAATATTTAGGATTGATGATTGATGATTGATGATTGATGTTGATGATTGATGATTGATGATAGATGATTGATGATTGATGATTGATGATTGATGATTGATGATTGATGATTGATGATTGATGATTGATGATTGATGATTGATAATTGATGATTGATGATTGATGATTGATGATTGATGATTGATGATTGATGATTGATGATTGATGATTGATGATTGATGATTGATGATTGATGATTGATGATTGATGATTGATGATTGATGATTGATGATTGATGATTGCTGATTGATGATTGATGATTGATAATTGATGGTTGATGATTGATGATTGAGGATTGATGATTGATGATTGATGATTGATGATTGATGATTGATGATTGATGATTGATGATTGATGATTGATGATTGATGATTGATGATTGATGATTGATGATTGGTGATTGATGATTGATGATTGATGATTGAAGATTGATGATTGATGATTGCTGATTGATGATTGCTGATTGATGATTGATGATTGATGATTGATGATTGATGATTGATGATTGATGATTGATGATTGATGATGTATGATTGATGATTGATGATTGATGATTTATGATTGATGATTGATGATTGATGATTGATGATTGATGATCGAAGATTGATGTTTGATAATTCCTGATTGATGATTGATGATTGATGATTGATGATTGATGATTGATGATTGATGATTGCTGATTCATGATTGATGATTGATCATTGATCATTGATGATTCATGATTGTGGATTGATAATTGATGATTGATGAGTAATGATTGATGATTGATGATTGGTGATTGATGATTGATGATTGATGATTGATGACTGATGATTGATGATTGATGATTGATGATTGATGATTGATGATTGATGATTGATGATTGATGATTGATGATTGATGATTGATGATTGATGATTGATGATTGATGATTGATGATTGATGATTGATGATTGATGATTGAGGATTGATGATTGATGTTCGATGATTGAGGATTGATGATTGATGACTGATGATTGGTGATTGATGATTGATGGTTGTCGGTCGATGATTTAGGATTGATGATTGATGATTGATGATTGATGTTGATGATTGATGATTGATGATTGATGATTGATGATTGATGATTGATGATTGCTGATTCATGATTCATGATTGATGATTGATGATTGATGATTGATGATTCATGATTGTGGATTGATGATTGATGATTGATTGTTGATGATTGATGATTGATGAATGTTGACTGATGATTGATGATTGATGGTTGATGATTGATGATTGATGATTGATGATTGATGATTGATGATTGATGATTTATGATTTATGATTGATGATTGATGATTGATGATTGATGATTAATGATTGATGATTGATGATTGATGATTGATGATTGATGATTGATGATTGATGATTGAGGATTGATAATTGATGGTTGGTGATTGATGATTGAGGATTGATGATTGATGATTGATGATTGATGATTGATGATTGATGATTGATGATTGATGATTGATGATTGATGATTGATGATTGAGGATTGATGATTGATGATTGATGATTGATGATTGATGATTGATGATTGATGATTGATGATTGATGATTGATGATTGATGATTGATGATTGATGATTGATGATTGATGATTGATGATTGATGATTGATGATTGATGATTGATGATTGATGATTGATGATTGATGATTGATGATTGATGATTGATGATTGAGGATTGATGATTGATGATCGATGATTGAGGATTGATGATTGATGACTGATGATTGGTGATTGATGATTGATGGTTGTCGGTTGATGATTTAGGATTGATGATTGATGATTGATGATTGATGATTGATGATTGATGTTGATGATTGATGATTGATGATTGATGATTGATGATTGATGATTGATGTTGATGATTGATGATTGATGATTGATGATTGATGATTGATGATTTATGATTTGAGATTGACGATTGATGATTGATGATTGATGATTGATGATCGATGATTGATGATTGATGATTGATGATTGATGATTGATGATTGATGATTGATGGTTGATGATTGATGATTGATGATTGATGATTGATGATTGATGATTGATGATTGATGATTGATGATTGATGATTGATGAGTGATGGTTGATGATTGATGATTGATGATTGATGATTGATGATTGATGATTGATGATTGATGATTGATGATTGATGATTGATGATTGATGATTGATGATTGATGATTGATGATTGAAGATTTATGATACATGATTGATGATTGATGATTGATGACTGATGATTGAAGATTTATGATACATGATTGATGATTGATGATTGATGATTGATGATTGCTGTTTGATGATTGATGATTGATGATTGATGATTGATGATTGATGATTGATGATTGATGATTGATGATTGATGATTGATGATTGATGATTGATGATTGATGATTGATGATTGACGATTGATGATTGATGATTGAAGATTGATGATTGATAGTTTCTGATTGATGATTGATGAATGATGATTGATGATTGATGATTGATGATTGATGATTGCTGATTGATGATTTATGATTTATGATTGATCATTGATGATTGATGATTGATGATTGATGATTGATGATTGATGATTGATGATTAATGACTGATGATTGAAGATTGATGATTGATAATTTATGATTGCTAATTGATGATTGATGATCGATGATTGATGATTGATGTTTGATGATTGATGATTGAAGATTGATGATTGATAATTCCTGATTGATGATTGATGAATTATGATTGATGATTGATGATTGATGATTGATGATTGATCATTGATCGTTGATGATTCATGATTGTGGATTGATGAATGATGATTCATGATTGATGATTGATGATTGATGATTGATGATTGCTGATTCATGATTGATGATTGATCATTGATCATTGATGATTCATGATTGTGGATTGATAATTGATGATTGATGATTGATGATTGATGATTGATGATTGATGATTGATGATTGACGATTGATGATTGATGATTGATGATTGAAGATTGATGATTGATAGTTTCTGATTGATGATTGATGAATGATGATTGATGATTGATGATTGATAATTGATGATTGCTGATTGATGATTTATGATTTATGATTGATCATTGATGATTGATGATTGATGATTGATGATTGATGATTGATGATTGATGATTGATGATTGATGATTGATGATTGATAATTGATGGTTGGTGATTGATGATTGAGGATTGATGATTGATGATTGATGATTGAGGATTGATGATTGATGATTGATAATTGATGATTTTTGATTGATTATTTATGATTTATGAAATATGATTGATGATTGATGATTGATGATTGATGATTGATGATTGATGATTGATGATTGATGATTGATGATTAATGATTGATGATTGAAGATTGATGATTGATAATTGATGATTGCTAATTGATGATTGATGATCGATGATTGATGATTGATGATTGATGATTGATGATTGATGATTGATGATTGATGATTGAAGATTGATGATTGATAATTCCTGATTGATGATTGATGAATGATGATTGATGATTGATGATTGATGATTGATGATTGATGATTGATGATTGATGATTGATGATTGATGATTGATGATTGATGATTGATGATTGATGATTGATGATTGATGATTGATGATTGATGATTGATGATTGATGATTGATGATTGATGATTGATGATTGATGATTGATGATTGATGATTGATGATTGGTGATTGATGATTGATGATTGAAGATTGATGATTGATAATTCCTGATTGATGATTGATGAATGATGATTGATGATTGATGACTGATGATTGATGATTGATGATTGATGATTGATGATTGATGATTGATGATTGATGATTGATGATTGATGATTGATGATTGATGATTGATGATTGATGATTAATATTTATGATTGATGATTGCTGATTCATGATTGATGATTGATCATTGATCATTGATGATTCATGATTGTGGATTGATAATTGATGATCAATGATTTATGATTGATGATTGGTGATTGATGATTGATGAATGTTGATTGATGATTGATGACTGATGATTGATGTTGATGATTGATGATTGATGATTGATGATTGATGATTGATGATTGATGATTTCTGATTGATGATTGATGATTGATGATTGATGATTGATGATTGATGATCGATGATTGATGATTGATGATTGATGATTGATGATTGATGATTGATGATTGATGATTGATGATTGATGATTGATGATTGCTGATTGCTGATTGATGATTGATAATTGATGGATGATGATTGATGATTGAGGATTGATGATTGATGATTGATGATTGATGATTGATGATTGATGATTGATGATTGATGATTGATGATTGATGATTGATGATTGATTATTGATGATTGATGATTGATGATTGATGATTGATGATTGATGATTGATAATTGATTATTGAGGATTGATGATTGATATTTGATGATTGATGATTGATGATTGAGGATTGATGATTGATGATCGATGATTGAGGATTGATTATTGATGACTGATGATTGGTGATTGATGATTGACGGTTGTCGGTTGATGATTGAAAATTGATGATTGATGATTGATGATCGATAATTGATGATTGATGTTTGATGTTGATGATTGATGATTGATGATTGATGATTGATGATTAATGATTGGTGATTGATGATTGATGGTTGTCGGTTGATGATTGAAAATTGATGATTGATGATTGATGATTGATGATCGATGATTGACGATTGATGATTGATGTTGATGATTGATGATTGATGATTGATGATTGATGATTGATGATTGATGATTGATGATTGATGATTGATGATTGATGATTGATGATTGATGATTGATGATTGCTGATTCATGATTGATGATTGATCATTGATCGTTGATGATTCATGATTGTGCATTGATGAATGATGATTGATGATTGATGATTGATGATTTATGATTGATGATTGATGATTGATGATTGATGATTGATGATTGATGATTGCTGATTCATGATTGATGATTGATCATTGATCATTGATGATTCATGATTGTGGATTGATAATTGATGATTGATGATTAATGATTGATGATTGATGGTTGATGATTGATGATTGATGATTGATGATTTATGATTTATGATTGATGATTGATGATTAATGATTGATGATTGATGATTGATGATTGATGATTGATGATTGATGATTGATGATTGATGATTGATGATTGATGATTGATGATTGATGATTGATGATTGATGATTGATGATTGATGATTGATGATTGATGATTGATGATTGATGATTTCTGATTGATGATTGATGATTGATAATTGATGGTTGGTGATTGAAGATTGAGGATTGATGATTGATGATTGATGATTGATGATTGAATATTGAGGATTGATGATTGATGATTGATAATTGATGATTGCTGATTGATTATTTATGATTTATGATTTATGATTGATGATAGATGATTGATGATTGATGATTAATGATTGATGATTGATGATTGATAATTGATGATTGCTAATTGATGATTGATGATCGATGATTGATGATTGATGATTGATGATTGATGATTGATGATTGAAGATTGATGATTGATAATTCCTGATTGATGATTGATGAATGATGATTGATGATTGATGATTGATGATTGATGATTGATGATTGATGATTGATGATTGATGATTGATGATTGATGATTGATGATTGATGATTGATGATTGATGATTGATGATTGATGATTGATGATTGATGATTGATGATTGATGATTGATGATTGATGATTGGTGATTGATGATTGATGATTGAAGATTGATGATTGATAATTCCTGATTGATGATTGATGAATGATGATTGATGATTGATGACTGATGATTGATGATTGATGATTGATGATTGATGATTGATGATTGATGATTGATGATTGATGATTGATGATTGATGATTGATGATTGATGATTGATGATTGATGATTGATGATTGATGATTGATGATTGATGATTGATGATTGCTGATTCATGATTGATGATTGATCATTGATCATTGATGATTCATGATTGTGGATTGATAATTGATGATTGATGATTAATGATTGATGATTGATGATTGAGGATTGATGATTGATGAATGTTTATTGATGATTGATGGTTGATCATTGATGATTGATGATTGATGATTGATGATTGATGATTTATGATTTATGATTGATTATTGATGATTGATGATTTCTGATTGATGATTGATGATTGATGATTGATAATTGATAATTGATGGTTGGTGATTGATGATTGAGGATTGATGATTGATGATTGATGATTGATGATTGATGATTGATGATTGCTGATTGAGGATTGATGATTGATGTTTGATGATTGATGATTGATGATTGATGATTGATGATTGATGATTGATGATTGATGATTGATGATTCATGATTCATGACAGAGGATTGATGATCGATGATTGAGGATTGATGATTGATGACTGATGATTGGTGATTGATGATTGATGGTTGTCGGTTGATGATTTAGGATTGATGACTGATGATTGATGTTGATGATTGATGATTGATGATTGATGATTTATGATTGATGATTGATGATTGATGTTTGATGATTGATGATTGATGATCGATGATTGATGATTGATGATTGACGATTGATGATTGATGATTGATGATTGATGATTGATGATTGATGATTGCTGATTGCTGATTGATGATTGATAATTGATGGATGATGATTGATGATTGAGGATTGATGATTGATGATTGATGATTGATGATTGATGATTGATGATTGATGATTGATGATTGATGATTGATGATTGATGATTGATTATTGATGATTGATGATTGATGATTGATGATTGATGATTGATGATTGAGGATTGATGATTGATGATTGATGATTGATGATTGAGGATTGATGATTGATGATCGATGATTGAGGATTGATTATTGATGACTGATGATTGGTGATTGATGATTGACGGTTGTCGGTTGATGA
Source organism: Stratiomys singularior (assembly GCA_954870665.1). Taxonomy (NCBI): domain Eukaryota; kingdom Metazoa; phylum Arthropoda; class Insecta; order Diptera; family Stratiomyidae; genus Stratiomys; species Stratiomys singularior. Next base: position 78,266,132 of record OX940880.1, on the reverse strand, counting down.
TTGAAAATTGATGATTGATGATTGATGATTGATGATCGATAATTGATGATTGATGATTGATGTTGATGATGATGATTGATGATTGATGATTGATGATTGATGATTGATGATTGGTGATTGATGATTGATGGTTGTCGGTTGATGATTGGAAATTGATGATTGATGATTGATGATTGATGATTGATGATCGATGATTGACGATTGATGATTGATGTTGATGATTGATGATTGATGATTGATGATGGATGATTGATGATTGATGAGTGATGATTGATGATTGATGATTAATGATTGATGATTGATGATTGATGATTGATGTTTGATGATTGATGATTGATGAATGATGATTGATGATTGATGATTGATGATTGATGATTGATGATTGATGATTGATGATTGATGATTGATGATTGATGATTGATGATTGATGATTGATAATTGATGATTGATGATTGATGATTGATGATTGATGATTGCTGATTCATGATTGATGATTGATCATTGATTATTGATGATTCATGATTGTGGATTGATAATTGATGATTAATGATTGATGATTGATGATTGGTGATTGATGATTTATGATTTATGATTGATGATTGATGTTTGTTGATTAATGATTGATGATTGATGATTGATGATTGATGATTGATGATTGATGATTGATGATTGATGATTGATGATTGATGATTGATGATTTATGATTGATAATTGATGATTGATGATTGGTGATTGATGATTGATGATTGAAGATTGATGATTGATGATTGAATATTGAGGATTGATGATTGATGACTGATGATTGGTGATTGATAATTGATGGTTGTCGGTTGATGATTTAGGATTGATGATTGATGATTGATGATTGATGTTGATGATTGATGATTGATGATTGATGATTGATGATTGATGATTGATGATTTATGATTTATGATTAATGATTTATGATTTATGATTTATGATTTATGATTTATGATTTATGATTTATGATTTATGATTTATGATTTATGATTGATGATTGATGATTGATGATTGAGGATTGATGATTGATGATCGATGATCGATGATCGATGATTGAAGATTGATGATTGATGACTGATGATTGGTGATTGATGATTGATGGTTGTCGGTTGATGATTTAGGATTGATGATTGATGATTGATGTTGATGATTGATGATTGATGATTGATGATTGATGATTGATGATTGATGATTGATGATTGATGATTAATGCTTGATGATTGATGGTTGATGATTGATGATTGATGATTGATGATTGATGATTGATGATTGATGATTGACGATTGATGATTGATAATTGATGATTGAGGATTGATGATTGATGATCGATGATTGAGGATTGATGATTGATGACTGATGATTGGTGATTGATGATTGATGGTTGTCGGTTGATGATCTAGGATTGATGATTGATGATTGATGATTGATGTTGATGATTGATGATTGATGATTGATGATTGATGATTGATGATTTATGATTTATGATTGATGATTGATGATTGATGATTGATTATTGATGATTGATGATTGATGATCGATGATCGATGATTGATGATTGATGATTGATGATTGATGATTGATGATTGATGATTGATGATTGATGATTGATGATTGCTGATTGCTGATTGATGATTGATGATTAATAATCGATGGATGATGATTGATGATTGAGGATTGATGATTGATGATTGATGATTGATGATTCATGATTGATGAATGATGATTGATGATTGATGATTGATGATTGATGATTGATGATTGATGATTGATGATTGATGATCGATGATTGATGATTGATGATTGATGATTGATGATTGATGATTGATGATTGATGATTGCTGATTGCTGATTGATGATTGATGATTGATAATTGATGGATGATGATTGATGATTGAGGATTGATGATTGATGATTGATGATTGATGATTGATGATTTATGATTTATAATTGATGATTGATGATTGATGATTGATGATTGATGATTGATGATTGATGATCGATGATTGATGATTGATGATTGATGATTGATGATTGATGATTGATGATTGATGATTGATGATTGATGATTGAAGATTTATGATACATGATTGATGATTGATGATTGATAATTGATGATTGATGATTGCTGATTGATGATTGATGATTGATAATTGATGATTGATGATTGATGATTGATGATTGATGATTGATGATTGATGATAGATGATTGATGATTGATGATTGATGATTGATGGTTGATGATTGATGATTGATGATTGATGATTGATGATTGATGATTGATGATTGATGATTGATGATTGATAATTGATGATTGATGATTGATGATTGATGATTGAAGATTGATGATTGATGATTGAAGATTGAGGATTGATGATTGATGACTGATGATTGGTGATTGATAATTGATGGTTGTCGGTTGATGATTTAGGATTGATGATTGATGATTGATGATTGATGTTGATGATTGATGATTGATGATTGATGATTGATGATTGATGATTTATGATTTATGATTTATGATTTATGATTTATGATTTATGATTGATGATTGATGATTGATGATTGATGATTGAGGATTGATGATTGATGATCGATGATTGAAGATTGATGATTGATGACTGATGATTGGTGATTGATGATTGATGGTTGTCGGTTGATGATTTAGGATTGATGATTGATGATTGATGATTGATGTTGATGATTGATGATTGATGATTGATGATTGATGATTGATGATTGATGGTTAATGATTGATGATTGATGATTGATGATTGATGATTGATGATTGATGATTGACGATTGTTGAATGATGATTGATGATTGATGATTGATGATTGATGATTGATGATTGATGATTGATGATTGATGATTGATGATTGATAATTGATGATTGATAATTGAGGATTGATGATTGATGATCGATGATTGAGGATTGATGATTGATGACTTATGATTGGTGATTGATGATTGATGGTTGTCGGTTGATGATTTAGGATTGATGATTGATGATTGATGATTGATGTTGATGATTGATGATTGATGATTGATGATTGATGATTGATGATTTATGATTGATGATTGATGATTGATGATTGATGATTGATGATTGATGATTGATGATCGATGATTGATGATTGATGATTGATGATTGATGATTGCTGATTGCTGATTGATGATTGATGATTGATGATTGAGGATTGATGATTGATGATTGATGATTGATGATTGATGATTGATTATACATGATTGATGATTGATGATTGATGATTGATGATTGATGAGTGGTGATTGATGATTGATTATTTATGATTTATGATTGATGATTGATGATTAATGATTGATGATTGATGATTGATGATTGATGATTGATGATTGATGATTGATGATTGATGATTGATGATTGATGATTGATGATTGATGATTGATGATTGATGATTGATGATTGATGATTGATGATTGATGATAGATGATTGATGATTGATGATTGATGATTGATGATTGATGATTGATGATTGATGATTGCTGATTCATGATTGATGATTGATGATTGATCATTGATGATTGATAATTGATGATTGATGATTGATGATTGATGATTGATGATTGATGATTGATGATTGATGATTGATGATTGATGATTGATGATTGATTATTGATGATTGATGATTGATGATTGATGATTGATGATTGAGGATTGATGATTGATATTTGATGATTGATGATTGATGATTGAGGATTGATGATTGATGATCGATGATTGAGGATTGATTATTGATGACTGATGATTGGTGATTGATGATTGACGGTTGTCGGTTGATGATTGAAAATTGATGATTGATGATTGAATATTGATGATTGATGATCGATAATTGATGATTGATGATTGATGTGGATGATTGATGATTGATGATTGATGATTGATGATTGATGATTGGTGATTGATGATTGATGGTTGTCGGTTGATGATTGATGATTGAGGATTAATGATTGATGATTGATAATTGATGGTTGAGGGTTGATGATTGATGATTGAGGATTGATGATTGATGATTGATGATTGATGATTGATGATTGATGATTGATGATTGATGATTGATTATTCATGATTGATGATTGATGATTGATGATTGATGATTGATGATTGATGATTGATGATTGATGATTGGTGATTGATGATTGATGATTGATGATTGATGATTGATGATTGATTATTGATGATTGCTGATTCATGATTGATGATTGATCATTGATCATTGATGATTCATGATTGTGGATTGATAATTGATGATTGATGATTAATGATTGATGATTGATGAGTGGTGATTGATGATTGATTATTTATGATTTATATTTGATGATTGATGATTAATGATTGATGATTGATGATTGATGATTGATGATTGATGATTGATGATTGATGATTGATGATTGATGATTGATGATTGATGATTGATGATTGATGATTGATGATTGATGATTGATGATTGATGATTGATGATAGATGATTGATGATTGATGATTGAAGATTGATGATTGATGATTGCTGATTCATAATTGATGATTGATGATTGATCTTTGATGATTCATGATTGATGATTGATGATTGATGATTGATGATTGATGATTGATGATTGATGATTGATGATTGATGATTGATGATTGATGATTGATTATTGATGATTGATGATTGATGATTGATGATTGATGTTTGATGATTGATGATTGATGATTGATGATTGATGATTGATGATTGATGATTGATGATTGAGGATTGATGATTGATGATCGATGATTGAGGATTGATTATTGATGACTGATGATTGGTGATTGATGATTGACGGTTGTCGGTTGATGATTGAAAATTGATGATTGATGATTGAATATTGATGATTGATGATCGATAATTGATGATTGATGATTGATGTGGATGATTGATGATTGATGATTGATGATTGATGATTGATGATTGGTGATTGATGATTGATGGTTGTCGGTTGATGATTGAAAATTGATGATTGATGATTGATGATTGATGATCGATGATTGACGATTGATGATTGATGTTGATGATTGATGATTGATGATTGATGATGGATGATTGATGATTGATGATTGATGGTTGATGATTGATGATTGATGATTGATGATTGATGATTGATGATTGATGATTGATGATTGATGATTGATGAGTGATGGTTGATGATTGATGATTGATGATTGATGATTGATGATTGATGATTGATGATTGATGATTGATGATTGATGATTGATGATTGATGATTGATGATTGATGATTGATGATTGATGATTGATGATTGATGATTGATGATTGAAGATTTATGATACATGATTGATGATTGATGATTGATGATTGATGATTGAAGATTTATGATACATGATTGATGATTGATGATTGATGATTGAAGATTTATGATACATGATTGATGATTGATGATTGATGATTGATGATTGATGATTGCTGATTGATGATTGATGATTGATGATTGATGATTGATGATTGATGATTGATGATTGATGAATGATGATTGGTGATTGATGATTGATGATTGATGATTGACGATTGATGATTGATGAATGATGATTGAAGATTGATGATTGATAATTTCTGATTGATGATTGATGAATGATGATTGATGATTGATGATTGATAATTGATGATTGCTGATTGATGATTAATGATTTATGATTGATGATTGATGATTGATGATTGATGATTGATGATTGATGATTGATGATTGATGATTGATGATTAATGATTGATGATTGAAGATTGATGATTGATAATTTATGATTGCTAATTGATGATTGATGATCGATGATTGATGATTGATGATTGATGATTGATGATTGATGATTGAAGATTGATGATTGATAATTCCTGATTGATGATTGATGAATGATGATTGATGATTGATGATTGATGATTGATGATTGATGATTGATGATTGATGATTGATGATTCATGATTGATGATTGATGATTGCTGATTCATGATTGATGATTGATCATTGATCGTTGATGATTCATGATTGTGGATTGATGAATGATGATTGATGATTGATGATTGATGATTGATGATTGATGATTGATGATTGATGATTGATGATTGATGATTGATGATTGCTGATTCATGATTGATGATTGATCATTGATCATTGATGATTCAGGATTGTGGATTGATAATTGATGATTGATGATTAATGATTGATGATTGATGGTTGATGATTGATGATTGATGATTGATGATTTATGATTTATGATTGATGATTGATGATTGATGATTAATGATTGATGATTGATGATTGATGATTGATGATTGATGATTGATGATTGATGATTGATGATTGATGATTGATGATTGATGATTGATGATTGATGATTGATGATTGATGATTGATGATTGATGATTGATGATTTCTGATTGATGATTGATGATTGATGATTGATAATTGATGCTTGGTGATTGATGATTGAGGATTGATGATTGATGATTTATGATTGAGGATTGATGATTGATGATTGATAATTGATGATTGCTGATTGATTATTTATGATTTATGATTGATGATTGATGATTGATGATTGATGATTAATGATTGATGATTGAAGATTGATGATTGATAATTGATGATTGCTAATTGATGATTGATGATCGATGATTGATGATTGATGATTGATGATTGATGATTGATGATTGAAGATTGATGATTGATAATTCCTGATTGATGATTGATGAATGATGATTGATGATTGATGATTGATGATTGATGATTGATGATTGATGATTGATGATTGATGATTGATGATTGATGATTGATGATTGATGATTGATGATTGATGATTGATGATTGATGATTGATGATTGGTGATTGATGATTGATGATTGAAGATTGATGATTGATAATTCCTGATTGATGATTAATGAATGATGATTGATGATTGATGACTGATGATTGATGATTGATGATTGATGATTGATGATTGATGATTGATGATTGATGATTGATGATTGATGATTGATGATTGATGATTGATGATTGATGATTGATGATTGATGATTGATGATTGATGATTGATGATTGATGATTGATGATTGATGATTGCTGATTCATGATTGATGATTGATCATTGATCATTGATGATTCATGATTGTGGATTGATAATTGATGATTGATGATTAATGATTGATGATTGATGATTGATGATTGGTGATTGATGATTGATGAATGTTGATTGATGATTGATGGTTGATGATTGATGATTGATGATTGATGATTGATGATTGATGATTTATGATTTATGATTTATGATTGATGATTGATGATTGATGATTGATGATTGATGATTGATGATTGATGATTTCTGATTGATGATTGATGATTGATAATTGATAATTGATGGTTGGTGATTGATGATTGAGGATTGATGATTGATGATTGATGATTGATGATTGATGAATGATGATTGATGATTTCTGATTGATGACTGATGATTGATGATTGATGATTGATGATTGATGATTGATGATTGATGATTGATGATTGATGATTGATGATTGATGATTGATGATTGATGATTGATGATTGATGATTGATGATTGGTGATTGATGATTGATGATTGAAGATTGATGATTGATAATTCCTGATTGATGATTGATGAATGATGATTGATGATTGATGACTGATGACTGATGATTGATGATTGATGATTGATGATTGATGATTGATGATTGATGATTGATGATTGATGATTGATAATTACTGATTGATGATTGATGAATGATGATTGATGATTGATGATTGATGATTGATGATTGATGATTGATGATTGATGATTGATGATTGATGATTGATGATTGATGATTGATGATTGATGATTGATGATTGATTATTGATGATTGATGATTGATGATTGATGATTGATGATTGATGATTGATGATTGATGATTGAGGATTGATGATTGATAATTGATGATTGATGATTGCTGATTGATGATTGATGATTGATGATTGATGATTGATGATTGAGGATTGATGATTGATGATCGATGATTGAGGATTGATGATTGATGACTGATGATTGGTGATTGATGATTGATGTTGTCGGTTGATGATTGAAAATTGATGATTGATGATTGATGATCGATGATTGATGATTGATGATTGATGTTGATGATTGATGTTTGATGATTGATGATTGGTGATTGATGATTGATGGTTGTCGGTTGATGATTGAAAATTGATGATTGATGATTGATGATTGCTGATCGATGATTGACGATTGATGATTGATGTTGATGATTGATGATTGATGATTGATGATTGATGATTGATGAGTGATGATTGATGATTGATGATTGATGATTAATGATTGATGATTGATGATTGATGATTGATTATTGATGATTGATGATTGATGATTGATGATTGATAATTGATGATTGATGATTGATGATTGATGATTGATGATTGATGATTGATGATTGATGATTGATGATTGATGATTGATGATTGATGATTGATGATTGCTGATTCATGATTGATGATTGATCATTGATCACTGATGATTCATGATTGTGGATTGATAATTGATGATTGATGATTAATGATTGATGATTGATGATTGGTGATTGATGATTGATTATTTATGATTTATGATTGATGATTGATGATTGATGATTGATGATTGATGATTGATGATTGATGATTGATGATTGATGATTGATGATTGATGATTGCTGATTAATGATTGATGATTGATGATTGATGATTGATGATTGATGATTGATGATTGATGATTGATGATTGATGATTGATGATTGATGATTGATGATTGATGATTGATGATTGATGATTGATGATTGATGATTGATGATTGATGATTGATGATTGATGATTGATGATTGATGATTGATGATTGATTATTGATGATTGATGATTGATGATTGATGATTGATGATTGAGGATTGATGATTGATATTTGATGATTGATGATTGATGATTGAGGATTGATAATTGATGATCGATGATTGAGGATTGATTATTGATGACTGATGATTGGTGATTGATGATTGACGGTTGTCGGTTGATGATTGAAAATTGATGATTGATGATTGATGATTGATGATCGATAATTGATGAATGATGATTGATGTTGATGATTGATGATTGATGATTGATGATTGATGATTGATGATCGATGATTGATGATTGGTGATTGATGATTGATGGTTGTCGGTTGATGATTGAAAATTGATGATTGATGATTGATGATTGATGATCGATGATTGACGATTGATGATTGATGTTGATGATTGATGATTGATGATTGATGATGGATGATTGATGATTGATGATTGATGGTTGATGATTGATGATTGATGATTGATGATTGATGATTGATGATGGATGATTGATGATTGATGATTGATGAGTGATGGTTGATGATTGATGATTGATGATTGATGATTGATGATTGATGATTGATGATTGATGATTGATGATTGATGATTGATGATTGATGATTGATGATTGATGATTGATGATTGATGATTGATGATTGATGATTGATGATTGATGATTGAAGATTTATGATACATGATTGATGATTGATGATTGATGATTGAAGATTTATGATACATGATTGATGATTGATGATTGATGATTGATGATTGATGATTGATGATTGAAGATTTATGATACATGATTGATGATTGATGATTGATGATTGCTGATTGATGATTGATGATTGATGATTGATGATTGATGATTGATGATTGATGATTGATGATTGATGATTGATGAATGATGATTGATGATTGATGATTGACGATTGATGATTGATGAATGATGATTGAAGACTGATGATTGATAATTTCTGATTGATGATTGATGAATGATGATTGATGATTGATGATTGATAATTGATGATTGCTGATTGATGATTTATGATTTATGATTGATGATTGATGATTGATGGTTGATGATTGATGATTGATGATTGATGATTGATGATTGATGATTAATGATTGATGATTGAAGATTGATGATTGATAATTTATGATTGCTAATTGATGATTGATGATCGATGATTGATGATTGATGATTGATGATTGATGATTGATGATTGATGTTGATGATTGATGATTGATGATTGATGATTGATGATTGCTGATTCATGATTGATGATTGATGATTGATGATTCATGATTGTGGATTGATGATTGATGATTGATGGTTGATGATTGATGATTGATGAATGTTGACTGATGATTGATGATTGATGGTTGATGATTGATGATTGATGATTGATGATTGATGATTGATGATTGATGATTGATGATTTATTATTTATGATTGATGATTGATGATTGATGATTAATGATTGATGATTGATGATTGATGATTGATGATTGATGATTGATGATTGAGGATTGATAATTGATGGTTGGTGATTGATGATTGAGGATTGATGATTGATGATTGATGATTGATGATTGATGATTGATGATTGAGGATTGATGATTGATGATTGATGATTGATGATTGATGATTGATGATTGATGATTGATGATTGATGATTGATGATTGATGATTGATGATTGATGATTGATGATTGCTGATTCATGATTGATGATTGATCATTGATCATTGATAATTCATGATTGTGGATTGATAATTGATGATTGATGATTAATGATTGATGATTGATGATTGGTGATTGATGATTGATTATTTATGATTTATGATTGATGATTGATGATTAATGATTGATGATTGATGATTGATGATTGATGATTGATGATTGATGATTGATGATTGATGATTGATGATTGCTGATTCATGATTGATGATTGATGATTGATGATTGATGATTGATGATTGATGATTGCTGATTCATGATTGATGATTGATGATTGATGATTGATGATTGATGATTGATGATTGATTATTGATGATTGATGATTGATGATTGATGATTGATGATTGATGATTGATGATTGATGATTGAGGATTGATGATTGATGATTGATGATTGATGATTGATGATTGCTGATTCATGATTGATGATTGATGATTGATGATTGATGATTGATTATTGATGATTGATGATTGATGATTGATGATTGATGATTGATGATTGATGATTGATGATTGATGATTGATGATTGATTATTGATGATTGATGATTGATGATTGATGATTGATGATTGATGATTGATGATTGAGGATTGATGATTGATATTTGATGATTGATGATTGATGATTGAGGATTGATGATTGATGATCGATGATTGAGGATTGATTATTGATGACTGATGATTGGTGATTGATGATTGACGGTTGTCGGTTGATGATTGAAAATTGATGATTGATGATTGATGATTGATGATTGACGATTGATGATTGATGATTGATGATTGATGATTAATGATTGATGATTGAAGATTGATGATTGATGATTGATGATTGATGATTGATGATTGATGATCGATGATTGATGATTGATGATTGATGATTGATGATTGATGATTGATGATTGATGATTGATGATTGATGATTGATGATTGATGATTGATGATTGATGATTGATGATTGATGTTGATGATTGATGATTGATGATTGATGATTGATGATTGATGATTGATGAATGCTGATTCATGATTGATGATTGATGATTGATGATTCATGATTCATGATTGATGATTGATGATTGATGATTGATGGTTGATGATTGATAATTGATGATTGAGGATTGATGATTGATATTTGATGATTGATGATTGATGATTGAGGATTGATGATTGATGATCGATGATTGAGGATTGATTATTGATGACTGATGATTGGTGATTGATGATTGACGGTTGTCGGTTGATGATTGAAAATTGATGATTGATGATTGATGATTGATGATTGATGATCGATAATTGATGATTGATGATTGATGTTGATGATTGATGATTGATGATTGATGATTGATGATTGATGATTGATGATTGGTGATTGATGATTGATGGTTGTCGGTTGATGATTGAAAATTGATGATTGATGATTGATGATCGATGATTGACGATTGATGATTGATGTTGATGATTGATGATTGATGATTGATGATGGATGATTGATGATTGATGATTGATGGTTGATGATTGATGATTGATGATTGATGATTGATGATTGATGATTGATGATTGATGATTGATGATTGATGATTGATGATTGATGATTGATGATTGATGAGTGATGGTTGATGATTGATGATTGATGATTGATGATTGATGATTGATGATTGATGATTGATGATTGATGATTGATGATTGATGATTGATGATTGATGATTGAAGATTTATGATACATGATTGATGATTGATGATTGATGATTGATGATTGAAGATTTATGATACATGATTGATGATTGATGATTGATGATTGAAGATTTGTGATACATGATTGATGATTGATGATTGCTGATTGATGATTGATGATTGATGATTGATGATTGATGATTGATGATTGATGAATGATGATTGATGATTGATGATTGATGATTGATGATTGACGATTGATGATTGATGAATGATGATTGAAGATTGATGATTGATAATTTCTGATTGATGATTGATGAATGATGATTGATGATTGATGATTGATAATTGATGATTGCTGATTGATGATTTATGATTTATGATTGATGATTGATGATTGATGATTGATGATTGATGATTGATGATTGACGATTGATGATTGATGATTGATGATTGATGATTAATGATTGATGATGAAGATTGATGATTGATGATTGATGATTGATGATTGATGATTGATGATCGATGATTGATGATTGATGATTGATGATTGATGATTGATGATTGATGATTGATGATTGATGATTGATGATTGATGATTGATGATTGATGATTGATGATGATGTTGATGATTGATGATTGATGATTGATGATTGATGATTGATGATTGATGAATGCTGATTCATGATTGATGATTGATGATTGATGATTCATGATTCATGATTGATGATTGATGATTGATGATTGATGGTTGATGACTGATGATTGATGAATGTTGACTGATGATTGATGATTGATGGTTGATGATTGATGATTGATGATTGATGATTGATGATTGATGATTGATGATTTATGATTTATGATTTATGATTGATGATTGATGATTGATGATTGATGATTGATGATGATTGATGATTGATGATTGATGATTGATGATTGATGATTGATGATTGATGATTGATGATTGATGATTGATGATTGATGATTGATGATTGATGATTGATGATTGATGATTGATGATTGATGATTGATGATTGAGGATTGATAATTGATGGTTGGTGATTGATGATTGAGGATTGATGATTGATGATTGATGATTGATGATTGATGATTGATGATTGATGATTGATGATTGAGGATTGATGATTGATGATTGATGATTGATGATTGATGATTGATGATTGATGATTGATGATTGATGATTGATGATTGATGATTGATGATTGATTATTGATGATTGATGATTGATGATTGAGGATTGATGATTGATGATCGATGATTCAGGATTGATGATTGATGACAGATGATTGGTGATTGATGATTGATGGTTGTCGGTTGATGATTTAGGATTGATGATTGATGATTGATGATTGATGTTGATGATTGATGATTGATGATTGATGATTGATGATTTATGATTCGAGATTGATGATTGATGATTGATGATTGATGATTGATGATCGATGATTGATGATTGATGATTGATGATTGATGATTGATGGTTGATGATTGATGATTGATGATTGATGATTGATGATTGATGATTGATGATTGATGATTGATGATTGATGAGTGATGGTTGATGATTGATGATTGATGATTGATGATTGATGATTGATGATTGATGATTGATGATTGATGATTGATGATTGATGATTGATGATTGATGATTGAAGATTTATGATACATGATTGATGATTGATGATTGATGATTGAAGATTTATGATACATAATTGATGATTGATGATTGATGATTGATGATTGCTGATTGATGATTGATGATTGATGATTGATGATTGATGATTGATGATTGATGATTGATGATTGATGATTGATGATTGATGATTGATGATTGATGATTGATGATTGATGATTGATGATTGATGATTGACGATTGATGATTGATGATTGATGATTGACGATTGATGATTGATAATTTCTGATTGATGATTGATGAATGATGATTGATGATTGATGATTGATAATGATGATTGCTGATTGATGATTTATGATTTATGATTGATGATTGATGATTGATGATTGATGATTGATGATTGATGATTGATGATTGATGATTGATGATTGATGATTGATGATTGATGATTGATGATGATGATTGATGATTGATGATTGATGATTAATGATGGATGATTGAAGATTGATGATTGATAATTTATGATTGCTAATTGAACATTGATGATCGATGATTGATGATTGATGATTGATGATTGATGATTGATGATTGATGATTGATGATTGATGATTGATGATTGATGATTAATGATTGAGATTGATGATTGATGAATGATGATTGATGATTGATGATTGATGATTGATGATTGATGATTGATGATTGATGATGATGATTGATGATTGATGATTGATGATTGATGATTGATGATTGATGATTGATGATTGATGATTGATGATTGATGATTGATGATTGCTGATTCATGATTGATGATTGATCATTGATCGTTGATGATTCATGATTGTGGATTGATGAATGATGATTGATGATTGATGATTGATGATTGATGATTGATGATTGCTGATTCATGATTGATGATTGATCATTGATCATTGATGATTCATGATTGATGATTGATAATTGATGATTGATGATTAATGGTTGATGATTGATGGTTGATGATTGATGATTGATGATTGATGATTGATGATTTATGATTTATGATTGATGATTGATGATTGATGATTAATGATTGATGATTGATGATTGATGATTGATGATTGATGATTGATGATTGATGATTGATGATTGATGATTGATGATTGATGATTGATGATTGACGATTGATGATTAATGAGTGATTATTGATGATTGATGATTGATGATTGATAATTGATGATTGCTGATTGATGATTGATGATTGATGATTGATGATTGATGATTGATGATTGATGATTGATGATTGATGATTGATGATTGATGATTGATAATTGATGATTGATGATTGATGATTGATGATTTGATGATTGCTGATTCATGATTGATGATTGATGATTGATGATTGATGATTGAAGATTTATGATACATGATTGATGATTGATGATTGAAGATTTATGATACATAATTGATGATTGATGATTGATGATTCATGATTCATGATTGATGATTGATGATTGATGATTGATGATTGATGATTGATGATTGATGATTGATGATTGATGATTGACGATTGATGATTAATGAGTGATTATTGATGATTGATGATTGATGATTGATGATTGATGATTGACGATTGATGATTGATGATTGATGATTGAAGATTGATGATTGATAATTTCTGATTGATGATTGATGAATGATGATTGATGATTGATTATTGATAATTGATGATTGCTGATTGATGATTTATGATTTATGATTGATGATTGATGATTGATGATTGATGATTGATGATTGATGATTGATGATTGATGATTGATGATTAATGATTGATGATTGAAGATTGATGATTGATAATTTATGATTGCTAATTGATGATTGATGATCGATGATTGATGATTGATGATTGATGATTGATGATTGATGATTGATGATTGATGATTGATGATTGATGATTGAAGATTGATGATTGATAATTCCTGATTGATGATTGATGAATGATGATTGATGATTGATGATTGATGATTGATGATTGATGATTGATGATTGATGATTGATGATTGATGATTGATGATTGATGATTGATGATTGATGATTGATGATTGATGATTGATGATTGATGATTGATGATTGATGATTGATGATTGATGATTGATGACTGATGATTGATGATTGATGATTGATGATTGATGATTGATGATTGCTGATTCATGATTGATGATTGATCATTGATCATTGATGATTCATGATTGTGGATTGATGAATGATGATTGATGATTGATGATTGATGATTGATGATTGATGATTGCTGATTCATGATTGATGATTGATCATTGATCATTGATGATTCATGATTGTGGATTGATAATTGATGATTGATGACTAATGGTTGATGATTGATGATTGATGGTTGATGATTGATGATTGATGATTGATGATTGATGATTTATGATTTATGATTTATGATTGATGATTGATGATTGATGATTGATGATTAATGATTGATGATTGATGATTGATGATTGATGATTGATGATTGATGATTGATGATTGATGATTGATGATTGACGATTGATGATTAATGAGTGATTATTGATGATTGATGATTGATAATTGATGATTGCTGATTGATGATTGATGATTGATGATTGATGATTGATGATGATGATTGATGATTGATGATTGATGATTGATGATTGATGATTGATGATTGATGATTGATGATTGATGATTGATGATTGATGATTGATGATTGGATGATTGATGATTGATGATTGCTGATTCATGATTGATGATTGATGATTGATGATTGATGATTGAAGATTTATGATACATGATTGATGATTGATGATTGATGATTGATGATTGAAGATTTATGATACATAATTGATGATTGATGATTGATGATT